>ML105271.1:21555-60163 GCA_003697995.1 Taxidea taxus jeffersonii | reverse complement strand
AAAAAAAAAAAATCCATGTTGGGGGTGGGGGGAGGAGCAGGGCGGTAGAGGAGTAGGAGACCTAAATATCATTGGGTCCCAGGAGTTCAGTTAGATAGCTATCAAACCATTCCAAACAACTACAAACTCAACAGGAGATCAAAGAGAAAAAGAGCAGCAATTCTAGGAACAGAAAAGCAGCCACTTTCTGGGAGGTAGGATGTACAGAGAAGTGAATCCAAGGCAATATACTGGAAGATAGACCATGGGAAGAGGGGACAACTCCTGGCAGTGGTAGAGCAGCAGAGCACAAAATTGGAAATTTAGAATTCTGCTCCACTGAGGGATGGCCATCCAGAGGCTAAGCAGGGTTGGAGAGCTCGTGGGGACAGTGTAGTCTGAAAAAGCATTTGACAAAGTGCAACATCCCTTCCTAATCAAAACTCTTCAAAATGTAGGGATAAAAGGCACATACCTCAATATTATCAAAACCATCTATGAAAAACCCACGGCAAGTATCATTCTCAATGGAGAAAAACTGAGAGCTTTTCCGTTAAAGTCAGGAACACGGCAGGGATGTCCGCTATCACCACTGCTATTCAACATAGTACTAGAAGTCCTAGCCTCAGCAATCAGACAACAAACAGAAATTAAAGGCATCCAAATCAGCAAAGAAGAAGTCAAACTATCGCTCTTTGCAGATGATATGATACTATATGTGGAAAACCCAAAAGGCTCCACTCCAAAACTGCTAGAGCTTGTACAGGAATTCAGTAAAGTGTCAGGATATAAAATCAATGCACAGAAATCAGTTGCATTTCTTTACACCAACAACAAGACAGAAGAAAGAGAAATCAAGGAGTCAATCCCATTTACAATTACACCCAAAACCATAAGATACCTAGGAATAAACTTAACCAAAGAGGCAAAGAATCTATACTCAGAGAACTATAAAGTTACTCATGAAAGAAATTGAGGAAGACACAAAGAAATGGAAAAATGTTCCATGCTCATGGATTGGAAGAATAAATATTGTGAAAATGTCTATGCTACCTAAAGCTATCTACACATTTAATGCAATGCCTATCAAAATCCCATCCAATTTTTTCAAAGAAATGGAACAAATAATCCTAAAATATATATGGAACCAGAAAAGACCTCAAATAGCCAAAGGAATATTGAAAAAGAAAGCCAAAGTTGGTGGCATCACAATTCCAGACTTCAAGCTCTACTACAAAGCTGTCATCATCAAGACAGTATGGTACTGGCACAAAAACAGACACATAGATCAATGGAACAGAATAGAGAGCCCAGAAATAGACCCTCAACTCTATGGTCAACTAATCTTCGACAAAGCAGGAAAGAATATCCAATGGAAAAAAGACAGCCTCTTCAACAAATGGTGTTGGGAAAATTGGACAGCCACATGCAGAAAAATGAAATTGGACCATTTCCTTACACCACACACAAAAATAGACTCAAAATGGATGAAGGACCTTATCGTGAGAAAGGAATCCATCCAAATCCTTGAGGAGAACACAGGCAGCAATCTCTTCGACCTCAGCCACAGCAACTTCTTCCTAGGAACAACGCCAAAGGCAAGGGAAGCAAGGGAAAAAATGAACTATTGGGACTTCGCAAGATCAAAAGCTTTTGCACAGCAAAGGAAACAGTCAATAAAACCAAAAGACAACTGACAGAGTGGGAAAAGATATTTGCAAACGACATATCAGATAAAGGGCTAGTATCCAAAATCTATAAAGAGCTTATCAAACTCAACACCCAAAGAACAAATAATCCAATCAAGAAATGGGCAGAGGACATGAACAGACATTTCTGCAAAGAAGACATCCAGATGGCCAACAGACACATGAAAAAGTGCTCCACATCACTGGGCATCAGGGAAATACAAATCAAAACCACAATGAGATACCACCTCACACCAGTCAGAATGGCTAAAATGAACAAGTCAGGAAATGACAGATGCTGGCGAGGATGTGGAGAAAGGGGAACCCTCCTACACTGTTGGTGGGAATGCAAGCTGGTGCAACCACTCTGGAAAACAGTGTGGAGGTTCCTCAAAAAATTGAAAATAGAGCTACCTTATGACCCAGCAATTGCACTACTGGGTATTTACCCTAAAGATACAAGTGTAGTGATCCGAAGGGGCACGTGCACCCGAATGTTTATAGCAGCAATGTCCACAATAGCCAAGTTATGGAAAGAACCTAGATGTCCATCAACAGATGAAGGGATAAAGAAGAGTGGTATATATATACAATGGAATACTATGCAGCCATCAAAAGAAATGAAATTTTACCATTTGCGACGACATGGATGGAACTAGAGCGTATTATGCTTAGCGAAATAAGTCAACTGGAGAAAAACAACTATCACATGATCTTCCTGATATGAGGAAGTGGAGATGCAACGGGGGTGGGGGTTAAGGTGGTAGGAAACGAAAAAATGAAACAAGATGGGATCGGGAGGGAGAGAAATAAAAGAGACACTTAATGTCATAAAAAAAACTGAGGGGGGTGGGGGGGAAGGAGTTGGGAGAGGGTGGTGGGGTTACATTATATGTTTAAATAAAAAAAGCTTAAATAAATAAATAAATAAATAAAAAATCTTCTAAAATGAAAAAAAATAAAGTCAAGTAAAATAAAAATATATATATTAGAATAATTGGGGTCCCAGTAAAAGAAGAAAGAGAGAGAGGGGCTGAAGTTATACTGGAGCAAATTATAGCAGAAAATTTCCCTAATTTGGTGACGGGAACAAGCATCAAGATCCACGAGGCACAGAGAATCCCCCTCAAAATCAATAAAATTAGGTCAGCACCCTGTCATCTAATAGTAAAACTTACTATTCGCAGTGACATAGAGAAAACCTTGAAAGCAGCTCGGGATAAGACGTCTGTAATATACAATAGAAGAAATATTAGATTGGCAGCAGACCTATATCCACAGAGGCCTGGCAGGCCAGAAAGGACTGACATGAGAAAATCAGAGCACTAAATGAGAAAAATATGCAGGCAAGAATATTATATTCAGCTAGGCTGTCACTAAAAACAGAAAGAGAGATAAAAAAAGCTTCCAAGACAAACAAAAATGAAAAGAATTGGCAAACACCAAACCAGTCCTACAAGGAATATTGAAAGGTGTCTTCTAAGCAAAGAGAGAGCCTAAAAGTAACACACCAGAAAGGAACAGAGACTATATACAATAACAGTCACCTTACAGGCAATACAATGGCACTAAATTCATATCTTTCAATAGTTACCATGAATGTAAATGGGGCAAATGTCTCAATCAAAAGTCATAGGGTACCAGAATTGATTAAAAAAACAAGACCCATCAATATGCTATCTGCAAGGATCTCATTTTAGACCCAAAGACACCTCCAGATTTAAAGTGAGGTGGTGGAAAACAATTTACCATGCTAATGGACATCAAAAGAAAGCTGGGGTGACAATCCTTGTATCAGATAAATTAGATTTTAAGCCAAAGACTATAATAAAAGTTGAGGAAGGACACTATATCATACTTAAAATGTTGTCCAACAAGAAGATCTAACAATTTTAAATATCTATGCCCCAAACACGGGAGCAGCCAATTATTCAAACCAATTAATAACAAAATCAAAGAAATACATTGACAACAATACAATAATAGCAGGGGACTTTAACACACCCCTCACTGAAATGGACAGATCATCCAAGCAAAAGATCAACCAGGAAATAAAGGCTTTAAATGACACATTTGACCAGGTGGACATCACAGATATATTCAGAACATTCCATCCCAAAACAACAGAATACACATTCTTCTATAGTGCACATGAAACATTATCTAGAATAGATCACACCCTGAGTCACAAATCAGGTCTCAATCGGTACCGAAGACTGGGATCATTTCCTCCATATTTGCAGACCACAATGCTTTGAAACTAGAACTTTGAAACTTTGAAACTTTGAAACTAGAACAAGAGGAATGTTGGAAAGAACTCAAATGCATGGAAGCTAAAGAGCATCCTACTAAAGAATGAATGGATCAGAAAAATTAATCAGGAAATTAAAGAAACATTTTAAAAATTCATGGAAACAAATGAAAATGAAAACATAACTGTTCAAACTACTTAGGACACAGCAAAAGCAGTCCTGAGAGGAAAGTATGCAGCAATACAAGCCTTTCTCAAGAAATAAGAAAGGTCTCAAGCACACAAGCTAACCCTACACCTAAAGGAGCTGGAGAAAGAACAGCAAAGAGAACCTAAACCCAGCAGGAGAAGAGAAATAATAAAGTTCGGAGCAGAAACCAATGAAATCGAAACCAAAAGAATAGTAGAACAAATCAACGAAACTAGAAGATGGTTCTTTGAAGGAATTAATAAGATTGATAAACCCCTGGCCAGACTTATCAAAAACACCAGAGAAAGGACCCAAATTAATAAAATCATGAATGAAAGAGGAGAGACCACAACCAACACCAAA
Organism: Taxidea taxus jeffersonii; assembly: GCA_003697995.1. Classification (NCBI taxonomy): domain Eukaryota; kingdom Metazoa; phylum Chordata; class Mammalia; order Carnivora; family Mustelidae; genus Taxidea; species Taxidea taxus. Next base: position 55,692 of record ML105271.1, on the reverse strand, counting down.
GAAATACAAACAATTATAAGAACCCATTATGAACAACTATAGGCCAGCGTATTTGACATTCTGGAAGAAATTGATGCATTCCTAGAGACATATAAACTACCAAAACTGAACTAGGAAGAAATAGAAAACTTGAACATTCCCATAATTAGTAAGGAAATTGAAAAAGTCATCAAAAATCTCCCAGCAAACAGGAGCCCAGGGCCAGATGGCTTCCCAGGGGAATTCTATCAAACATTTAAAGAAGAATTAATTCCTATTCTCCTAAAACTCTTCCAAAAAATAGAAATGGAAGGAAAACTTCCAAACTCTTTTTATGAGGCCAGCATTACTTTGATCCCAAAACCAGACAAAGACCCCATCAAAAAGGAGAACTACAGACCAATATCTTTGATAAACATGGCTGCAAAAATTCTCACCAAAATCCTAGCCAATAGGATCCAACAATATATTAAAAGGATTATTCAGCACGACCAAGTGTGATTTATTCCTGGGCTGCAAGGTTGGTATAACATCCTCAAATCAAATCAATGTGGTATAATACATTAATAAAAGAAAGAATGAAGCCATATGGTACTCTCAATAGATGTTGAAAAAGCATGTGACAAAGTACAGCATCCTTTCTTGATCAAAACTCTTCACAGTGAGGGTACATACCTCAATATCATCAAAGCCATCTATGAAAAACCCACAGTGAATATCATTCTCAATGAGGAAAAACTGAGAGCTTTTCCCTAAAGGTCAGGAACACAGCAGTGCTGTCCACTATCACCACTGCTATTGAACATAGTACTAGAAGTCCTAGCCTCAGCAATCAGACAACAAAAAGAAATAAAGGCATCCAAATTGACAAAGAAGTCAAACTCTCACTCTTTGCAGATGATATGATACTTTATGTGGAAAACCGAAAAGACTCCACTCCAAAACTACTAGAACTTGTACAGGAATTCAGTAAAGTGTCAGGATATAAAATCAATGCACAGAAATCAGTTGCATTTCTTTACACCAATAACATGACAGAGGAAAGAGAAATTAAGGAGTCAATCCCATTTACAACTGCACCCAAAGCCATAAGATACCTAGGAATAAACCTAACCAAAGAGGTAAAGAATCTGTGCTCAGGAAACTATAAAGTACTCATGAAAGAAATTGAGGAAGACACAAAGAAATGGAAAAATGTTCCATGCTCATGGATTGGAAGAACAAATATTGTAAAAATGTCTATGTAACCTAAAGCAATCTACACATTTAATGCAACGCCTATCAAAATACCATCAATTTTTTTCAAAGAAATGGAATAAATAATCCTAAAATTTATATGGCACCAGAAAGACCCAGAATAGACAGAGGAATGTTGAAAAGAAAAAGAAAAAGAAAAAACAAAGTTGGTGGCATTACAATTCCAGACTTTAAGTTCTATTACAACATTGTAATCATCAAGACTGCATGGTACTGGCACAAAAACAGACAGATCAATGGAACAGAATAGAAAGCCCAGAAATGGACCCTCAACTCTATGGTCAACTAAGCTTCAACAAAGCAGGAAAGAATGTCCAAAGGAAAAAAGACAGTCTCTTCAACAAATGGTGTTGGGAAAATTGAACAGCCACATGCAGAAAAATGAAACTGAACCATTTCCTTACACCACACACGAAAATAGACTCTAAATGAATAAAAGACCTCAATGTGAGATAGGAATCCATCAGAATCCTTAAGGAGAACGCAGGCAGCAAACTCTTCCACCTCAGCTGCAGCAACTTCTTCCTAGAAACATCGCCAAAGGCAAGGGAAACAAGGGCAAAAATGAACTATTGGGACTTCATCAAGATTAAAAGCTTTTGCACAGCAAAACAAACAGTCAACAAAACCAAAAGACAACTGACAGAATGGAAGAAGATATTTGCAAGTGACATATTAGATAAAGGGCTAATATCCAAAATCTATAAAGAACTTATCAAATTCAACACCCAAAGAACAAATAACCCAGTCAATAAATGAGCAGAAGACATGAACAGACATTTCTCCAAAGAAGACATCCAAATGGCCAACAGACACATGAAAAAGTGCTCTATATCACTGGGCATCAGGAAAATACAAATCAAAACCACTGTGAGATACCACCTCACACCGGTCAGAACGGCTTAATTAAGAAGTCAGGAAATGACAGATGTTGATGAGGATGCAGGAAAAAAAAGGGAGCCCTCCAACACTGTTGGTGGGAATGCAAGCTGGCACAGCCACTCTGGAAAACAGAATGGAGGTTCCTCAAAAAGTTGAAAATAGAGCCACCCTATGACCCAGCAATTGCACTACTGGGTATTTACCCTAAAGATAAAAATGTAGTGATCCGAAGGGGCATGTGCACCTGAATGTTTATAGCAGCAATGTCCACAATAGCCAAACTATGGAAAGAACCTAGATGTCCTTCAACAGATGAATGGATAAAGAAGATGTTGTCTATCTATACAATGGAATACTATGCAGCTATCAGAAAAATGAAATCATTCCATTTGCAATGACATGGCTAGAACTAGAGGGTATTATGGTGAGCGAAATCAATCAGAGAAAGACAATTATCATATAATCTCTCTGATATGAGTAATTTGAGAGGTAGGGAAGGGGGTTCATGGGCAGTAGGGAGAGAAAAAATGAGACAAGATAGGACTGGAGAGGGAGACAAATCATAAGAGACTTTTAATCTTAGGAAACAAACTGAGGGTTGCTGGGGACGGGAGGTAAGGAGAAGGTGCCTGGGTGACTGACATTGGGGAGGGTATGTGCTATGGTGAGTGCTGTGAACTGTGTAAGACTGATAATTAACAGGCCTGTACCCCTGAAGCAAATAATATATTATATGTTAATTCAAAAAATCCATGTATAAGTGGATTCATACAGTTGAAACCTGTATTGTCTGTATTGTCTGTTTGTCATTTGTATATGGAAAGCTTATGGAGGCAGTTCAAAGGAGAAAGAATCGTCTTAACAAATAGTAGTAGAAAAACTGATGTCCATATATTTTTTTAAAAAATGAAGTTTGATCCAGACTTTTGCAGTGTATACAAGAAGTAATTCTCCAATTTATCACAGACCCAAATAAAGAAATTAGAAAATGTTTAGAAGATGTAAGAGAATCTGCAGACTTATTAAAAAGTTATACACCTACCTCATGATCCAGACTTTCCATTTCCATATGCCCATGAGAAAAGAAAACATTTATCTCTTCAAGACTTATACCTGAGCATCCATAGAAGACTTATTTGTAATAGCTAAAACCTAGAAACAGTCCAAGTGCTCATCCACATGTAACTGGATAAACCAACAGCCTTGATCTCAAAGTTATTAGACTGAGTGAAAGAAGATATAGAAGTGTACTCATTGTGTGATTCTATTCATATAAATTTGGAAAATGCAAACTAATCTATAGAGACAAAGCAGATCAGACTTCAACTTCCTCTTTTATAAAATCAGTATAATCATATATGTGTGTGTATGTATATATATGATATGAGGATATTTAGTTTAAAAAATAATAATGAGTAAGCACTTAAAATCTCATAGTGTTGATTGCAGGGTGATGTCAGCAAAACAGCAGCATAAGAATTTCTAGCACTCATTTTCCACCCAGAAACATCACTCACAAAAATAGCCAAGGACTCTAGGTGAGGGATACAGCAACTGGGTGAAAGACAGAAACAAAAAGACAAAGTAAAGATTCACACTCAACTTCCTTCACCTCCCCCAGTCCTAGGCAGCCCAGCATGGACCACGAGGAAAGTAAAATGAAGTTACCACCTGACATCACCACAGATTTCAGAGTTGGCCCACCTCAGCACCAGGCAACCTCCTAAGCACTAGGGAGCTCCTTATGGACTCTTGCAAACACGGTACCCAGTTCACCCCAGTATGGCTGGCTCCAGATGCCAGCTGGGGGCTGGGTTTGCAAAGCTCAAGGCTGCTTCCTTGGCTCCAAGCTCCCAAGGGGGCCCCCATGAACCAAGTCTGCTGATCCTGCCTGGCTTCTGTTGGCTTTCACAGCTCCAGGCAGCTCCTAGGGCCTGGCATACTCCTTCTACCACAGGCAGCTCATGTGGCACCAAGCTTCCAGCAAGCGCCCATGAATTTAGGCTTCCAGCTTATCCCAACAGCAGCTTCTCCTGAGGTCTGGACACCTCCTTTGGTACCAGGCTCCCTGCCAGCCTGGCTAACCCCAGCTCCAAGCCTCATCTTCAAGGAATTCACATTCTAGTGGGATCTTGCCCCTCTTGTGCACTTCACAGTTGTATTCCCAGCACCTGGCAGAGTGTTTCACATGTAGGTGACTCTCAAAAAATATTTGTGTCATAAATGAATTATATCAAAGAACAGGCCAACAAGGAAACTATATATTATACACTCACTATAAGCATCATAAAGAAAACAAGCAGGAACATGTAATGGATAAAAGAGAAAAGGGAGGCTTTTTAAATATCATTCTGTCTTTGCAGACTTAAGCAGTGTAGGCTTCAAAACTTCGTTTATGAGATGAATATACTCTATGTACACTCCAGCTACCTATATTATTGTCCTACCACATACTAAAACAGATAATCGAGAATGAGGGGGAAAGATAAATGTTATTAAAGTAATTTATTAAATTATTAAATTTAATAATTATAATAATTATTATTAAATAAATATAAATGAATTTTTGTTAGAATTAATAGACTATGTAGGCATATAATGAAAATATTGGAAGTACAAATATTAATTAAATATGCAAAATATATAAATATGTAAAATGTTTTACCTGATTTTGCAAAATTATTTAAATGAAAAATTTCCCAAAGGCATAAAACTGAACCCATTGAGTTTAATTAAAAAAAAAACTGTTAAACTGATGGTTACAGGGCAGGGAAAGGGATGGGTAAAGTAGGTGATGGAGATGAAGGGCACTTATCCTGATGTACCCTGGGTGATTTATGAAGCACTGAATCACTGTATTGTACACCTGAAACAAACATAACACTCTATGTTTACTAACGAGGATTAAAATTTTAAAAAGTGTTCAAAAATTTAAAAAATCAGGCACGTGGGTGGCTCAGTGGTTAAGCCTCTGCCTTCAGCTCAGGTCATGATCCCAGGATCCTGAGATTAAGCCCTGCATGGGGCTCTCTGCTCAGCAGGGAGCCTGCTTCCCCCTCTCTGCCTGCCTCTCTGCCTACGTGTGATTTCTCTCTCTGTCAAATAAATAAATAAAATCTTTAAAAAAATTTTAAAAATTATAAAATTTTAAAAATCCATTAAATAAATAGATGTTTTAAAAGAGATAAGTTAGCTAGTTATGTGGAAACTAGACTGGAAATGCATAACTAATAAATACTAGTCTCTAGGGGCACCTGAGTGGCTCAGTCAGTTAAGTGTCTGCATTTGGCTCAGGTCATGATCTCAGGGTCCCAGATGGAGCCCCTTGTCTGGCTTCCTGCTCCACAGGGAGTCCGCTTCTCCTTCTGCCCCTCGCCTGTCTCCTGCTCTCTCACACACATACTCTCTTTTCTTTCAAATAAATGAATAAAAATCTTAAAAAAATACTATGCTCTATAAATACGAGGCCATATGATCAACATATGATCAACATTTAAAATAGCAACATATCGGGTCTGTAAAAACAAGTTAGATTTCTTATTTTCAATTAAATTAGATTTGTGGTTTCAAAAGACAGTGAAAAAGGACAAACCATTTATATTTTACTGGAAATTCCCAGGTCAAAAGTTAATCTTAATTTTACCTGTAGTTAAATATTTAGAGAACACTGAGAACAGAAATAGATGCCTGCAAAATTAAAAAGCAAATTTATACATCACACACTTAAATAAGCAAAACTACATACACAGATCCACAAAATATGCACAAGTTGCTGAAAAATGCATCGCATTGATGCCTCCAGTATTGTAATGGAAAAACAATCAGAAAAGGATAGACAATATTACCTCTGGCAGAAAACTCCATAGGCAAAGAAAATATTAGCAGCACCACAAAGGTTCATGGTTTTCAAAGCTTTTATTGCATATACATTATTCAATATATTTATCGAACATATTCACTATTTTTGCATTATATTTTTCATTAAATATAAGTTTTAGACTTACAGTCAGTGCTGATAATTGCATTTATAAATGAGATAAAGGCTTTTATTGCTATTTTCACTTTGAAATCAGGGAGAGGCTGGCAAATTAAAACGATCTCTTCTAAAATTATGTAGAGTAAGAAAAAAGTAGGAAATGGGCACCTAGATGTCTCAGTTGGTTGAGCATCCAACTCTTGATTCCAGCTCAGGTCATGATCTCCAGGTGATGAGAGAGAGCACTGCCTTGGGCTCCACAGAGAGTCTGCTTGAGATTCTCTCCCTCTGCCCCTCCCCTCCAAATAAAAAAGAAAGAAAGAAGGAAAGAAGGAGAGAAAGAAAGAAAGAAGTAAGTTAGGATATTAGATCAACAACAACAAAAATATGTAAGTTCCATGAAACAAAGGTATAAAAAATATTTTATCTTTATCTATCTACATTTGTGGAATATACTTAACACAGTGATAAGAGAATTCATTGCCTGAAACATTTTGACCAAATATTTAAAATAATTCCCCAATTCAAAATACTGAAAGTATATGTGCATTCCGGCAATCCTTCTAGGATGCAGCCTTAAATATTGTTGTTCTTCCAACAATATAAAAATAGATGTGTGCATATACTGAGGTCTTAGGACTCCAGATCTGTGAGAAGCTGAAGAGGAATAGAAAAAGAGCCATACTTTCAGGGAGATGACACAATTGGTAGGACATGAGAAAATCCCTAGAAGTCTAGGGCTGCCCAGTAGTAATTGGGTATAAAGTTTAGGTTTTATGGCTCTTCCAATAGCAGGGGGAAGGGAACACTACCTCTACCAGTCACACACATGCATGCTTAAGCATACATGAAAACAATCAAAGGGAACTGTCTGAAAATAAAAACCCCTAGGATTGGGAAATAGGGCTATAAAATGCACTCTTGCTTTGCACATGGTGTTTTAAACTGTCATGAGATATTATTTTAAATTCAGATGCCTTTTCTCTTGTTTGTTTTTTTTTTTTGATTAAGTGAAATAATGCATGCAAGCTATTTAGAAGTAAGAGATATCAAGATGCTTAGTAAGTTCTAAATTCCTTCTTGGTTTCTCTTTAGAGCTACCAAAGTTAATTAGAAAACATACTACATTTCAAATGCTGTGTTGTGCTTTTTTATATACATTTTTGCATTTTATCCACACAAAAGTCCTTTGTCTGCACTTTGAGGAAGAGGAAACAGGGATAGGAGGGTTAAGTACCTTTTCCAGATATAATCAGCCTGTAAAGGTCAGAGCATGGACTCAACCCAGACAGAGCCTGACAAAAGCCTGATGCTTTTAAGCACTGCACAATGCTGCTTCCTATTCTGTTAAAATTAACTGACAGGTTAGATTAAAAATGTATTCATGCTGAGTATTTATTTGAAAAGAAAAATTTCCGTTCTATAAAGTTCTGAGATTGCTTGTTCTCTACTCATGAAGGTTTTGTTTTGTTTTGTTTTGTTTTGTTTTTGACAATGTGACATTTAAGACTTGTAATTCCATGGTAATCAGGCATAGAATACTTTCCCATAACTTCACAAAATTGCATAGTGACTCAATCCTACTGACTTGCACTGTTATTATCTTTTTTTTTAATTTTATTTTGTTCATTTTAACAGACAGAGATCACAAGTAGTCAGAGAGGCAGACAGAGAGAGAGAGAGAGGAAGAGAAGCAGGCTTCCCGCTGAGCAGAGAGCCCGATGCAGGGCTCGATCCCAGGACCCTGGAATCATGACCTGAGCCGAAGGCAGAGGCTTTAAACCACTGAGCCACCCAGGCGCCCCTGCACTGTTATTATCTTAAAGACCTATTCTATAATTATAAAAAAGGTGACAATAAATAGATTAAATGTAGCATACTGATGGGTGAGGAAATGAGGGAGTCCTCTGGAGTCCTGGTTACATAGCTATAAACATATGTAAAGGTTAAGTTGTCTAGGTACCCTTAATATTATGTGCACCATATTGCAGGTAAGTTATGCCTCAATGTGAACAGATGCAAAAAAGAAGGAAAGAAGAAGGAAGAAGAAGGAAAGAAGAGAAGAATAAAGGAAGGGAGACAAAAGGAAGTCAAGAAAGGAGAGGAAAAAGAATAGATTATCATGACATGACATGGAGGCACAGATTTGGGCAGAAAGTCAGGTGCTGAGTTTGAGGCGGATTACACATAGAGGTATGGAGTGGTAGTGGAGTCTGGAACGTAGTCTAATATGGAAATAAAAATTTGGGGATCATCATCACTGTGTAGATGGCATTTAAAGTCACAATACTACATATATTCTTAGGGAGTAAAGGAAATAATGTGCTAAATCCCAGAATATTCTGCAGTTTGTGAAAATAAGATGTAAAGGTCCACCAGAAGTATCAAAAACAGAAGAATGAGAGAGGATTAAAGAGCATAATAAAAAGTATCGTGTAAATGAATGCCACAAAGAGTACTGTATAACTATTTTACTGTTATTTTTTTCTATCAAGTGATGAATCTTTATAGCTCCCTGCAATTATCTGAAGGAGGAAAAGAATAATTTAATCTGTGAGGGGAGAGTAACAAATCATCTAATGCTTGGGGGATATTGAAAAGCTTTTCCAAGTGACTATAGTATCATTCTAAGTTAGCCTTGAAAAATGATGAAGGAGATGAATATAAGGTGAAGGAAAACAATATAAGTTGACTGACATATGACAAATTGAAGGGACAAAAATAATCTTGAAAGCTTGACACCAACCTGTGGGAAATTCTTATTTAATTTTTTTTTAAATTTTAGCATCTTAAACCATGGTTTCATATATAGAGTAACAAATAAATACATGTTTAAAAATTTTGTTAAACTAAATTCTCTTTTCGATAGTTTGTACATATAAATCAAGATTGATTCCATTTATAAAACTATGTTGGGGGACGCCTGGGTGGCTCAGTTGGTTAAGCGGCTGCCTTTGGCTTAGGTCATGATTCCAGCGTCCTGGGATCGAGTCCCACATCGGGCTCCTTGCTCGGCGGAGAGCCTGCTTCTCCCTCTGCCTCTGCCTGCCACTCTGTCTGCCTGTGCTTGTTCACTCTCTCTCCCTCTCTCTCTGACAAATAAATAAATAAAATCTTTAAAAAAAAAAAAAAACTATGTTGGGTGTGTAACCCACAGTTCATCTAAATGTTGAGCAGAATTTCATTAAATTCTTATTAAAGCATGGGGACTATTTGCAAATACTATTACAGATATTTGTAAATGGTTGAAAAATGCTAATTAGAAAATATCGATGTCTAGTTTTCTGTATTTGTTAGCACAAGATTCTCACCTTGACTTGATGCTACTAATCAATGCTTCCAGTAACTTCTATGCAAGGAACCAATTAGGCAGTACATTGGATCAGAAATGACCAACCCCTTAGGAATTTATAAAGATAATTTTATTTCTTAGTCAAACTAAGTGAACTTGGTTAAACCAAGTTAAACCAATTCTAGTTGAAATGTTTGGGGAGTCCCAAAACTCTAGTCAAGATAACCCAGATAACCTCTCCTGAAGATAATATTAGAGTACAATCATAATTTATCAAATTGCAACTTATTAGGGAAAGACTAATTAGACAGGGTAGGTCAGTGAAAGGCAGTGGCCCTTAATAAGTCAACCTCCCAGTCAACTTCACCTGGAAGCTGTGGACTGTATTTTGTGATACTGACATAGATCGTTTTTAAGAAGGATGTATTGCCAAATAAATCCTTAATGTATTTCCTGTTATATTCAAAAGAACACCACCTTTATCGAAAATAAAGAACAGTTGACATCTCCACCTCTTTGGTAAACATGGAATATCCCTTCTATTTCTATGGAAAGGAAGGAATAAGAGCCAACTTCCTTTTGAGACATAATAAATACATGGAAGGAAGGATCATTTTTAAAAGAATCATGAAAGTTTAGTTTATTCTGAAGTTCATTCTCTCTCTTTAATATCATGTTTATTATTTTAAACTGTTAAGAACAGATACTATACTTGATCTTAGCCAAAAGGCTGAGAAGCAATCATGTTTATTATTTTAAAATGGTAAGCTGGTATATTGGTTGTTTGATGCATGTAAAATTAAAATAAAAAGGAAAAACAGCTAAAAATGTATTTTAAAGAAATATACCACAATATATTTGATTTTACAAGAACACTGAAATTAAAAGGCACTAAGGGTATTGATATATATCAAGATATATTTGTCATGAAATATCCACTGGGAATCCAGCGCCATTTGCATGTATCTGGCAAGCAAAAGCTAGTTGCTAGTCTTTCATTCAAATATATATATAAATAATGATATATAATATATTATATATGGTAATTATATATAAATATATATTGTATACATATACTGTATATATATATATTGAAGATTACTATGTCCCATATGTGCTGATTAGTTGCATTGGGAAATCTTAACTTCATGAAAAGTATGGATTTCCTACATCTTAGAACAATGTTGACAGATTTTATATTATTTACTAAATGTGAAGAACTCCATTGCTGTGTAAGTCATCATTATTATCAGGGATGCAAATTTGATTCAACTCTTTTATTTGGCAATTTGGAGTTGTTAAGAGATAGGGTACTGACTTGCAAAACTTTAGGCTGACCTACAGCTTGCAAGGAAAACAAATAAATCGAGAAGAAAGTGATCAATGAGATGAAGTCAACCCACTCTACCAAAGAAAGAAAGAGATAAAGAAAGGAAGGATGGAAGAAGAGAAAAAGCAAGCAAAAGGACTTTGGTTCTGCTATACTCTTGGATTACTGAATCAAGGTGGTCTGGAGGCAGCTGAGAATCTGAATTAATTTCAATCTCCTTTGGTCGAGTAAAGAAGGTATTAACCCATTCTGCTGCCTGCTATGAAGCTGTGTGGAGAAATGAGAAGCTAAGAATCTCCAGAGAATGGTGATCTGCCCTTGCTCCCACTCTCTGAACTCCTACATCACACAATTACCTAACTCTCTGAGCTGCAGTTTTTCGACGTGTCAAAATAAAAATTCTTGCCCAATTACTTCACAGTTTGTTCTCATATCACAACATAATGTTCATAAACATTTCATGGCAGTAAAAAACCAGGATACAAAAATCAGATATTATTATCGTTCTGCCCAGACTACATGAGGAGCATTATTTTCTAATGTATGATTCTGGATAAGTACTTTCAGGAAAGGAGAACTTAAAGGAAAAAAATCCCTGAAAAACAATGACTTATTATAAACTCTTGAAACAACGAGAAAAAAAATTGAGATTGTGAGGATAGGATACCTCCCTTAAATATCATGAAAGCCCATTCCCTGGGCTATTAATTTTGAGTGTGCTACCTTATCAAAACCAGTTCACCATGTACGTTGCTACCAAACTATACTTCCCAGATCATACTTATCATGTATTTCCCTTCTGCTTAAAAATCTTCCAACAGATGCTCTTTCCTATAAATTAAAGCATTTAATTGAAATGTTATGACCTTTCATAAATTGGCTATAAACTCAGTTCCCAAACCCATTACTTTCCCATAGTAGGATAATGTAGCTATTTTCGAATCCCTAGAAAATAACATGGTAAGAATAAGTAGAGTTGCTTTCCAAGGCGCATCCCCCTCATCTATGAAAGGAAGGATGTGATGTTTTACTCTCCTCTTTATGGCACCGGTATCACCAGTATATAGAACAGAACCTGCATTTCATGCATTTGTGCTAAATCCCCATATATGTAGCTGACAGTCTATGAATCTTGATTCTTATGCATCAGAGTGCATAATTTCAACGTATCCACTCTTACATATATCCCTAATTCACTGCATAGTTAGAGTGGTACTCTTTTGTTGCAAAAATATGAAAACCCTGTCCAAACTAACATAAACAATACAGGATGTTTTTCTTAATTATATGACTAAATAAACCCAAAAGTGGGCACACTACTGGAGCCAGTCTTTCAGTGTCTTTAAGTAACCAGATTCATTTCTCTGCAGTCCTCTCTATTCTGTTCTCCTCCATGTGTTTGTTGGCTTTACCTATAGGTTATGTCACAATCCTATTAAACATCAAGCTGTAGTTTAAACATGGCATTAAAAACAAGGTATTTATCTCCTCAGTGAATGAATTTTTAACAACAGGGAATGAATATAAAAGTAAGATTTAATGTCACCTCCCAGCTTCCTTAGGCTAAATTTCAAGGAGTAAGCACATATGTTACTCAAGGAGAAATAATGAGATACAGCTTCTCCCCACTCCAGGGCAAGGCACAGAACTAATAGCAGACAACCAGGTAGGTTGGTGAATATTTGTACTGGTTTTGAGAAACTGGGGCTTCTCTGTCAAGTCAAGGGACAAGAAGAAATTTCATCAGTGGATATTAGCAAATGTAACAGCACAGGCATGGGACTGAGAGTTCTTTCTGCTGTCTCAGACCTCCCAGAAATGATCACGGGGCCATGGGGGCCAAGGAATAAAGGAGCAATATCATCTAATCACTAATTACATATACTCACAGCTCTTACAAAGAATGGCCTGCTTGGCATTAGCAAAGTAGGCTGCCCATGAACATAAGACTCCTTCATTCTTCCAAATTATTTTGAAGAATCACATCACATTACAAACAATTTTTGATCATCAGTTATAATTGTCAAATTATAATGAGTATGTCAGCCTCTGTTCAATTTAAGAACTAGCCGTTTCAAATAATTGAGGGGACACATTGGTTAATCAAATGGAAGTTGTTTCCTACTGAAGCTATACATAATAAGCAAAGCCAAGAGTCATAAGCAGTCTTCTGTTGTTTTATATTTGCTTTGCTTTAGCCTCATCCTCATTTCATTCACTCAATAAATACTTATTTGTAGTTACTATACATCGGACACTATTACCAGGGCTAAAAATTTATAAAAAACATAAAAATCCTTGCCCTTGTGGAGCTTATATTGTGGTGGAGGAAGACAGAAAATTATGAGGATAAAATTAGGAAAATATATAATATGATTCATAGTAATAAACACAGAGCTGAGAAAACAGGGTGGAAAATGGGATCAGAGAAGTAAAGGACAGGAAGCCAATCATGTAGGGCCTCATGGGCTATTGTAAGGACTGTATCTTATTTTCAGAGTGAGAAAGAAGTTGTTGGAAGAGCCACTGAAGAAGCGGCTAGAGGGCGCAAACAGAAGAATGACATAATTCAATTGCTGTTTTAACAAGATTTTTCTACTGCTGTGGGTTTGGACTAAATGTGGATAGTTATGAAGCTATGGTAAATATTAAGGACAGAAGATGAAGGTAGTTAGGCCAAAATGGTTACTGTGTGATGCTGAGAAAGTATAAGATTCTGGGTATATTTTGAATGGAAAGCTTATCAAGATTTGCTAATGGATCTGAGGTGCAAGTAAGAGAGAGAGAGAGGAATCAAGAGTATCTATGAGGTTGGGAACTTAACAACTAGAATTTGGGTACTGCTATATCATGAGATGGAGACGTTGCAGGAGGATCGTGTTTCAGTGGAAAGATTGGGAGTTTAGTTTTGGATAAGTTGTACATGCCTTTTGTGTAACCAAGTAGAAATGTTGAGTAGGTAGTAGGATATTTGAGTCTGGAGTTTAGCGGAGAGCTCCAGAGTAGGATATAAAGTTCAGAATCCTCAGGATGTAAAAACAGATATTTAAAGACATTAGATTGGATGACATCATGGAGTGAGAGTAAATAGGAAAGAGAAAATGTCTAAAGATAGTCCTGGGATGCTAATACATAAGCAGTTTTGGGACGGGGGGAGTGGGCCTTTCAGGTATGAATTAATTTCACTCCATTAGAAGTCATGTGAAAAAAAGAATGTTTTAAAGATGAGGGATAACCTGTCAATATACCAAATAAGAGAGGAGGACCAAGAAGTAAGTCTTTGATGCCCTTGAGAAGGGCAGTTTTCATGGAGTCATGGGGGCAAAAGTTTTATTAGAGACAGTTCAAAAAAAAATTGAAGAGTGTGGTTATAACAGTGGCAACCATGACCATAGATATTCAAACTACAGATCCAGATAACACGCCATCCAAGGGAGGGGAAAGTAAGTAAATTCTTTATACTAGCATGTAAACATCTATCCTGAAGTTCATTTGAACTGGGCCAGGTTAGGTCACATTTTTTTTTTTTCAATCACTATGAAATAAGGTGGCCTGAATTGTATTCTGAATTAGTTTAGCTGAAGTCACATGTTCTCTCCTCCCATGTCAGGAGCCCGGTGTAGAGTCCTATTTCTCAGAACCACAAGAATCTGTAAATAGAAATGAGTACTGTTGGGAAGTAAGGCAAACATGATGTCTTCAAACATTTCAAACTCAGACAGAATCCAGTGGTCTTGTTTTTGGCTTTGTACGGATCAGATATTGCACAAAAAGGAAAGAAAGTCCCAATCCTTAACCTCAAGGACCTTAATGTTTTTAGTGCTGTAATAGAAGAGTAAGGTAAAGATAGCCTGAGAAGGAAATTCTAACTCTGCTCAGGGAGCTTGGGGAACATGCCACAGCTAATATTTATAATTAATTCCCTTGCTTTACATAGCCATTAGTAATCTAATTCTTCCTAATTAAACCAATCAAATTAGAGTTCCTTAAGTAAATATCTCTTATAAGCTGATAAATTCAGTTTTTGTAACCAAATATTTTCATATCAATTTAACAAAAATGAAGTTCATGTAAACACTGTTAACACTGAAAATATTCTCAAATATTTAAAAATTCAGTTTGAAAATGCCTATTTCCCCTATTATATTTTTTCTTTTAAAGTCTCTTATTTTAAAAAATAATTGAAGAGGGGTGGGGAGGAATAAGCCAACATATGTCTAGAGAGACAGAGATGCAGAAAATAAAAAGACATGAGTCCAAAGGAACTCTCAGCATCAGATCTCAGAAACATAATGGATAAGTCAGTTTCCCAAAAGCATGTTGTGATTTACTCAAAACCCTCCCCTTCTATCTCCTCTCTGTCAATAATCATAAAGTTTCAGCAAACTCAAAATACATTCTCATCAGAAAAAAAGAATGGCAGACACTTTCGATCTCATAGTGACCCGTGCCTTTCTCCCTAAATTAGACATTATATCTTCCAGAAATTTCCCCATCACCTAAGCCTGGATAAATCCTCCCTTCTAGATGTTCTCCAGCACATTGGTATCCATATGGCAGGATAGCATGGCCTTTTTATTGCTCTGTGTCTCCCACACATTCCTAAGCTCCTGAAAATAGTCTGTGTGCTATCATAAGCATTATAGTCACAGGGTCTCATTCAGTGTAAGGCCCCCCAAAAGTTTGATAAATATTTGTTAAATAAAGAATAAATGGGTGAATGTGAACTAGAGTGGGTTTGCTTTTGTTTTTTGAGATATTTCTGTCTTTAGTCCTCACTAATAAGCAAATCACTAAGCTTAAAAATAAAATTAAAGTAAAAACCAATTAGATCTTCACATGTATAGAAAATCCAAAGAGAAAAAAACCTAATCGACTCTATAATATGTCCATCCAGAAATCACCTTTGATATTCTCTTAGTCTATACTGTGTCATAAATTGCTCTATGGCTTTATTTATATTTAATGACTTTTAATTGTATATTTGGGACCCCTCCATTCTTGTCTATCCCAATGCTCACAAATTTTCTATAACTAACTAAATTACAATGAAATATCTTTTAATAATGTTTTAGTGGCATTACTGAACTAGACATTTGAGCTTTTTAAATATTGGATTAAATTATGTTTTAATTTAATTATATAATTTATTATTATTATTTATTATTTTTAATATTGGATTAATGTTTATTATCCATCAAGTACTATATTAAGTACCTCAAATAAAATGGTGATCAAACACAAATGCAATTTTTTTCTATTGAATTACTGTTGCACAGAACAGAAAGCCATAAATCAAATAGACACACAAGTGGAGATTGTAACTGTGATAAATGTTAGGATATCAGGGTGTTGAATCAGACTTTTCATTTTGCTATAAATAGGAGACCAAATCCTTAGTCAAAAACAAGTGGTACTGAGTATTCCTCTTTCTAAAGAGATTTACCAGTAGCTAAGACTGGGCATTAACTTTTTAACTTTTAACTTCTTAAGAGGAGCAAAACTTATCTTGATGTTGTTAGCCATCACATCAAATTCTGGGCTTGCTTCCTTGGGAGTCTGAGAAGGAACAAGGTAGTAAAGAGAGAAGACATCCATTTTGTGGAAGATTAATGCTTGTGGGGAGAAGCTTCCTCCAATAACCCAATCACCCTCCCCCAGTCCACCACCACACCCCTTGAGCCATGATAAGGGGAGAAATTCCAGGAGAATTAACTAACAGAGATTGGAAATAAGGATGGTGTAAGGATGTAAGGATGGTGATGGCATTACAGATTCCCTGGTTAGACATTACCAAACTAGTGAATGTGCTGATCTTCCTGTAAGCTCATCTGAGCAGGAAAAGAGAATTGGAAAAGTGGGCTGGCAGATAATAGCCTGAATCAGAACCATTTGGCATCACAATGATGCATGAGTTTCTTTGGGAATCAGTTGGACTCAGGAAAGGTAGTTTAGGCTTCAAGTATCTTATTTTTTTTTTTTTTTAGATTTTATTATTATGCAATCCCAACACCAACATGGAGCTCGAACTCACAATCCTGAGATCAAGAGTCTAATGCTCCACCAACTGAGCCAGCCAGACAACCCTAGGCTTGAGGCATCTTATGAAAACTCCCAATCAAAAGGTCTGTCTCTGAGGCCAGGGTAAACCAGAAGCAGGAAGCTATAAGCTGTATCTACTGAAAAGGGTTGTCATAACAGTAAGTATAAAATGTCCAACATCTAGAAAATTGTGTTATTTGAACTCAATATCTCTCTAAAACCACCATCATTTCTGTCAAGGATAGCCAAATCAAGAATAATTTGTAGAACAAATAGCTTTAACAAACTTGGCCTTATTATTTACATAAGCACAGCATAAATAGCAATTGATCATAGAGGTTCTTTTAAAACTGCTTTGCTAGAACTTGTTATAAGGGATTTTATATTGAATGTTTACTAGCCTCTCAAGATCAGAAGCCAAGTCAAATGCTTGTCATCAGACTTGCTTATAATACCTGTAAATGTGGGCGAACTCCTCTCTTCCTAATGTCCCCAAAATATCCTGAAGTTATTGCACCTGCCAGGAAACAATATTCTTTACTTAACTGGTAAGGCTGCTTGGAACTCTGTAAACAAGTCATCAGGCCAACATTTCCAAGGAATTCTATTGGTTCCATAAAGTCAGTCTTAGTTCCTTAAAGCTGTCTGGTCATGTCTGAGTCCATGCATATCTCTCTCAAATATGACATTCCAGTCAAAGACTTGGTAAATTAACCAAGGTTTCTAATTAGTCCTGTTACAAGGAGAACAGATTCTTACTAAACATAAGCAAATAACTAATTGCCATGAAAGTACTCACTGAGAGTTTCTAAATTCTTGAGGGATCAGTTAGGGAGAAAGATAAATGCTCCTATTTGTTTACAAAGGAATATTTTATCAGATTTCTACAAGTCATAGATAGCTTAAGAGAAAAGGTTTCCTCAAATCTGGAAAAACAAACATTAGAGATCCAGCAAAGTTTTAAACAAGAGTCATTAAAACTGCAATCATCTTTTTCAATTCATTTAATCCCATCTTATTAATTCTTATTCTGCTTGAATGCAGACTTGCCATTAGTTCTAGAAGTTCTTATCCAGTTTTGTTTTATAATATTAAAAATATCAGAAATCTGTATTCATCAAAAGTCCTTTTCATGAATCTCTTTGTTGTTGCAAGAGCCTCAGGATAATAACTATAAAATATAGCAAAAGACTCAGAAATGGCCATGGTAAAAAATCGGATGAGAGGTCATTATGTGCAAGGTTATTCGCGTATTTTTGTGACACAAATTTCAATATTTAGAATTTCAAATGATTACATTATATCAGGACATAGTAAGACTTTAAAAATGTTATATAATTTCTAGAACAGTTATAGCATTCACCCATACAATATAACCTAAGAATGTTTAATATCCCTTACCTGAGAATGCTTCTCATGTAGTTTAACATAGTGAATAAACATCAAAAAGACCACTTAAAATTTGAGTATTTGGGAAGTTTATTAAAAACCTCAGATGATTCTAAAGCACTTGCCTAAATAGGGTTACAGATCATTACAAAATTTAGAACTTAATTATCTGTTTAACCCAGGTACCATAAAAGATTCTACACAAGGTTGGGACACCTATGGGGGCTCAATGGGTTAAGCATCTGCCTTTGGCTGGGATCATGATCTCAGGGTCCTGGGATGGAGCACTATATTGGGCTTACTGCTCGGTAGGAAGCCTGCTTCTCCCTCTCTCTCTACCCCTCCTACACACTCCATTGTGCTGACTTTCTAATAGGTAAATAAAATCTTAAAAAAAAATATTATGCTTAGCGAAATAAGTCAATCGGAGAAAGACAACTATCATATGATCTCCCTAATATGAGGAAGTAGAGAGGCAATGGGGGTGGGGACTAAGGGGGTAGGAAAAGAATAAATGAAACAAGATGGGATTGGGAGGAAGACAAACCAAAAGAGACTCTTAATGTCATAAAACAAACTGAGGGGGGTGGGGGGGAGGGGGGTTGGGAGAGGGTGGTGGGGTTACATTATACGTTTAAATTAAAAAAAAAATAAACCTCAAAAAAAATGAATCTGTAAAAAAAATAGAACATTAAAATGTATAATAAAAATTTAAGTACTTTCATTTCTATTAAAAAAAATAAATGCCCATAGTATGAACAAAAAAAAAAAAGAGAGAGTCTACAGAAGTTTACCTAATTGTTAGCAAAATGTAGCTCCTTTAATATTGACTTCATTTGATTTTCTTAAATAATCAAATACCTGATAAAAACAAATATAGAAGCTTTGTTTTTCTGGACAAATAAAGAAAAAACTTTGTTTATAATTTCTTTTCAAGGGCAGACCAATAATCAAGAAAACAATTCATTTTTAAAACAGAGAAAACCAAATTCCAGTCTTATACTCGTGTACTTTTAAAATTAATTTATTCTAGTCTTAGCTGGTTTTGACCATGAGTAAAATTCTCCTCCAAAAATTCTCCTTCACAAACCTTTTACCACTTTCTTTTTCATTCGGATTTTTATCCTAAATTTTCCCTCTTTAAACGTCTCATTTCAGGACACCTGGGTGGCTCGGTAGGTTAAAGCCTCTGCCTTAGGCTCAGGTCATGATCCCAGGGTCCTGGGATGGAGCTCTCTGCTCAACAGGGAGCCTGCTTCCCCCCCACCCCCTGCCTACTTGTGATCTCTATCTGTCAAATAAATAAATACATAAAATCTTCTTTAAAAATAAATAAATAAATAAATAAACGTCTCATTTCAAGACAAAATTCCTTTTTATTTAAATCAACAAATATCTATTCTCATACCTTATACCCTTCTTATATGTCTCCTATTTTCCTACATACAGAGTTGTTTTCTTTATCATTTCTAACATTCTCAATCACATTTATCAAAATTTTAATACTTAGAAACTTTAATTTCCAATGAAAAACTAAGTAGTAACCAACTGTGAACTATCTGTTACACCAGAATTCTTTAGATTGGCAAATTTATGAATATATTTCTAGAAACAGGTGGGTTTTTTTTCATAGTACAACTTTCAGTAAAGCATGAAGCATGTTTATTAGCAGGCCCAAATTTATCTTTACTTTCTCTGTAATAACGCAAAAGCAAACAAACCTATATTTAGTACTTAATTTTTCAGTACTTATTTGGAAAAGACATAGATATCCAAAGAATTTAACCCAATTTATTATTTAACTTAGGAAATCTTCAAGGTTTCAGGTTACCAACGATTTTGGAAGCTATTTAAAAGTTTACCTATAAACCTTTTTATTTATTCAAACTATTTGCTCTTAACAATTACCCACAAATACTGCCTGAGACATTCCAAAATCAACATTATTTTAACTCATTTTAAGTCATCGTTGCTGATAAATTGCAACAGAAATAACATGAGCTTGTTTACCTTTAGTAAACCCTGGTAAAATAAAAGTTTTATATTTAATGTTGCTAACTCTAAAGACATGGCTAGTTTAATTAGACCAACAACCTTGAATTTAAATTTATCAAAGATTATTCCAGAGCCCATGAACTTGAAAAACATTTGGGGTGGTTCTTATCTTTCTGAGTTGTAGAATGCCTAATTTTTTGCAAGTGTTTACCTTTAAACCAATTAATAGAACCCCTTTGCAAATTAAATTTAGCAATACTGTCTGGAGCTGGAGAAAATATCTCACATTTATAACACATATGGACACATAAACACAAACAAGGAGTAAACAAAATCTAGACTATGCTTCACTAATATTTGTGGAGAGGACATTAAAGACCCAATTTCCAAAAATCTTTCTTTTATTAAGCAACTCTAATTGCAACATAGCATTATAATTTATGGAACCATTAGTAATTTTCCATTTTCCAATTAGAATGTGGGCAGTTTTGTGCAAAGATACCAAAGGCTACAGCAAAAAATAAACCAAATGAAGCCCAGGGTTCTTCTGTGAGTGTTGACTTTTCCCAAAAGTTACGAGTGCCACTGACAGATCCAAATGGCTTAGTTTCTGGTTGCTTAGTGTTATAGCTGACTTTCTCTAATTGTGTGTGCAAGAAAACAAATTCAGACATGTCAAAAGAACACCATTTGGGCCATCTGATTTGGGGCCATCTTAATTTTCTCATTTAGCTAAGCACTTGAAAGTATGGGCTCCATATATATCATACAGAGACCCTGCTGGAGTTTCCTATGGGTGACTGTTAGTTTTCCTGAAGCTGCTCAGCTTTTAAAGTGGGATTCCCTATTTGTTTTCATTTCAGTTATGGAATAAATCTGAAAGAAATCTAATGATGGTAAGTATGCTGGATCAAGAGGGTGTTGTTTGTGTCACTTCCAAATGGCAGGGTGTACTCTCTTATATGTCTCGTTTCCCCTAGTAAGGTCTAAGACCATCCAGGAGGCTCAGAGCACTTGGCTGATCAGCCTCTATACGTGCATCCCCAGATGAGCCAATCCTTCACTATCTCGTGAGATGGGAAACTCCTCTGAGACTGTTACATGTCTCCAGGAACATCCTCAGACACTTCCGCTAGACTTTTTTAGTCGCCTGAAAGTGCAGTTCGGCTGGAAGGAGCAAGTATCACTTCTGCAGCTGAATGATTCCAATTCTCATATTTCTAGCTAGAAATTTTACTCAAGCCTTATATTAATAACATCAGTTAGTATAGTGCCAAATTAAAACAACCAACCCAGCAACTCCAAACCCTCTAGGTTATTTCTATCTGGAGAACATTACCAGAAACCCTCAGTGCTCCAGTAAGTGAGGACTGTCGACTCAAACTGAGGAGGTCCAGATAGCAGAACTCACCAGAGACACTGGTGAGGTGAGCTGAAAAGTCAGAAGAGCTGGTACCAAGCATCAAGTTCCAAGTGACCCCCAGGTGTTCCCGGGGGATTGCTCTGATATCTTGTCAACTGTGCTGAAAAATGACACAAATTAAACAAACATTTTAGAATTTCTAAAAGAAATTTTTATTCAAGCCCAAGTTAGGACAGCTACTGGGGACACAAAATTCTCACAAAGAAAAGAGTGCTCCAGGTAAGGAACATTTGGGGAAGGGTTATATATATTTTTTACATTAAAAAGTTACAAATTGTTAGACAAAGGACATTTCAGAAAGTTGCAGACCTTATTTTAAGCTTCTAGTATTCGCAGGACTGTATAACTATAATCTTGTGGAAACCAGGGATTTTTTGTTGTTGTTGTTGTTGTTGTTTTTCATTTTTTTATATGTTTGGAATAGTCCTTTTTAGTTATTTTTTAAGTGAACTATATTGTACAATATGTCCTCAGGGCAGAAAAAGAGCCCGTACTTAGAGATTTTGCTGAGTCATTGTGACCTTGGGAAATGTTGAAATAAAGCTTCCGTGGGATCCTGGGAGCAGAGCCCACAAACGTCAAAGGTTGACAATTTATTTTATCATAGTTGAATGATTAATACTCTATCTTAATAGAGAGTTACATTCTTCTAAGTCTGGCTGTAAATTTTTAGTAATGCACTGTGTACTTTCATGTTTTATGTCATTGATTAACATCTTTTCACTTCAGCTTGCAAAACTTTCAGCACTTCTTATGTGCAATCTAGTGAGATTGAACTCTCTCAGCTTTGTCTGGGAAAGCCTCTATTCCTCCTTCATACCTGCAGGAGAATTTTGCCAAAATTCTCAGAAGAAGTATGCTTGAATGGAAATTTGTCTTTCAACACTTTAAATATGTCACTTCACTCTCTTCTGGCCTGTAGAATTTCTCCTGGGAAATCAGATAACAGTCTAATGGGGGCGCCCTTTGAAGTAGCAGACCTCTTCTTAACTCTTTGCCACTTGCCTTTGAAGTGTTATTTCTCTTTTTTTAAGATTTTATTTATTTATATGACAGAGAGAGACACAGGGAGAGAGGGAACACAAGTAGGGGAAGTGGGAGAGGGAAAAGCAAGCTTCCTGCAGAGCAGAGAGCCTGAGGTGGGACTCAATCCCAGGACTCTGGGATCATGACCTGAGCTGAAGGCAGATGCTTAAGGACTGAGCCACCCAGGCACCCTGAAGTGCTATTTCTATCAAGTTGTTATTATCTGAGGGTTTTTTGTTTTTCCTCTGTCTGAGGACAGAGCAAGGACACCCCCCATCCCCCCACCACCCCACCCGCCCAATGCCAGACTGGATCCCAGGACTCTGGGGTCATGACCTGAGCTGAAGGCAGTAACCCACTGAGCCACCCAGGCATCCCTGTGGCCTGTTTTCTTACTATGCTCAGTTTACTGAGCTCCCACTCACAAGTTCACTCAGGAGCACACACACAGAGTAAGCAGCAGAATGGAGGCTAGGTGTAGGTTTAGCACTCACTGCATTGAGGATGTACTTGGGCCTGCTAGGGAGATCTCCACTCACAGAGGTTCATGATTCTGCTGCACGCAATCCCTTTAACACCATTTGAAATTCTTATCTGCCTCTTCCCTACTGCCCCCATCAACCCTCCAACCCTGACTCCCAAGCCACTCCAACATTCCCCCAACCCTAACCCTCCCACCAACCCTCCCCACCCCCACATCCCATCCAGGCTAGAGTTCTCATCTTAGTACTCCAGGTGTTGGTGGGAGAAATCAATTTCTCCAGCCTCCTCCTGCCCAGCTAGGGCGCATACCACTTCATTTTTCCCCTGCAGGAAAGACTGCCTTTGCTGGATAGATAGAAACACACAGTGTTTCTTTGAAAGACCAAACTCCTATTTTCCACCCTCCGGTGATGTGCTAGAGTTTCATAGAGGAAGGCTGGAATTCTGCATGTTCTTTCTTGGGCCTCAGCGCCTGCCCCAGCATAAAAGTTATCTGACGTTTTGCTACGCAGCAGCGAGAGGCATCCACAGCTTTTCTGGAGGTTGTCTGTATCCTACCCCCTGCATTGGTAGGTGAAATTCCTCAGTGGATCCTTGGAGTAAAGTGGATATAAAGCATCTTTGGACATAAAGCATCTTACTTTTTTCATCTGCTTATCTTAGGTATAGCATTTGTGCATTATTTAGTAAAAAGAGCTATGCACAGTGGGAGGAAAACCTTTTGTAGCCTTTAATTCTATTCCCATATTTACTAATAGATGGGAGTATATTAATCTTTAAGATTTTTAAAATTTTATCATGATTGCCTTAGTCCAATATGCCAAATAACCCAAAAGATGGATCATGTATGGAATAGTGTGTTTACATTTAACATAACACTTTTTTTTTAAAGATTTTATTTATTTATTTGACCGAGAGAGAGTTCACAATTAGGCAGAGAAGCAGGCAGAGAGAGAAGAGGAAGCAGGCCTCCCTGCTGAGCAGAGAGCCAAGACCCTGGGATCACGACCCGAGCCAAAGGCAGAGGCTTAACCCACTGAGTCACCCGGGCGGCCCCTAACATAACACTTTTTAACAGGAGTTGGAGATAAACTGGAGTACATCAGAACAACGCTACTAGGATAATAATACTCAAAACTACATTGTAGCTAATTAATTGTAATTAATCGAAGGAGGCTGGCTTTCCAACTTTTCATACAGGAGCTCTGACTGACAATTATAGCCAACTTTAATAGTTAACGGTCATGAGAATTAGAACAAAATTTAATGGGGGGGAGATGCTCAAGATATAATTTTTTAAATAAAAGAGCGAAGGGCACTTGGGTGCCTGAATCATTAAGTGTCTGCTTTCAACTCAGGTCATGATCCCAGAGTCCTGGGATCAAGCCCCGGATCAGGCTCCTTGCTCAGCGGGAAGCCTGCTTCTCCCTCTCCCACTTCCCCTGCTTGTGGTCCCTCTCTCACTGTGTCTCTCTCTGTCAAATAAATAAAATCTTTAAAAATAAATAAATAAAAATAAAAGAGGGAATTGTTATAAAAGTACCATTTGGCAATTGTTTAATAACATAATAATAATAGTGGTAGAGAATTATCTGAACTAAAAATGTAATGAAATGATAAATCCATCACTCTTTAGAAGTATTCACTGTTACTCCTTTGCTGCACAACTTTGCAGATCTGCAATTTGCTTTTTTCAGTGGTACATTAAAGATTATCATGACCAAGAGAAATTTTGAAAGGCAAGGTTTTGTTTTTCTATAGATTTTATTTATTTAATCACAAGTAGGCAGAGGCAGACAGAGGGAGAAGCAGGCTACCTGCTAAGCAGAGAGCATGATTCAGGGATCAAATCCAGGACCCTGAGACCATGACCTGAGCTGAAGGCAAAGGCTTACCCCACTGAGCCACCCAGGAGCCCCAACAAAGGTTTTTTTGTTGTTTTTTTCACTTTATTTGACTATTATTGATACAGTGTTACATTATTTCCAGGTGTACAGCATAGTGATTCAACTTCTACGTACATTATGCTATGCTCACAAGTGTAGCATCTGTCACTACACAAGGCTATTACAGTATCACGATTATACTCCCTACGCTGTGCTGTTTATTCCTGTGACTTACTCATTCCATAACTGGAAGCCTGTACCTCCCATACCCCTTCCCCCTGTTTATCCATCCCCCCCCCACCACCTTTCTCTCTGGCAACCATCAGTTTTTTCCCTGTACTTAGAGGTCTGGCTTTGCTTTTTGTGAAAAAGGTTTTAAACTATCTTCCTTGTAATTAGAGATGCTCATCAGTGATATGAATTACAGATTAAAGGTTTACTTTTCCTTTGGAGAATGGGCTCAGTGGTCCATGAGGTACAGGTATAAACATTATCTCTGTCACTTGCTTGTTGTGTGGCCTTCAGTTCACCAATGGCTTAACAACACAGAATTCCTTTTCCTTATCTATAAAGAGGTAGTAGCAATACATTTCTTGCTGGAATTTTCTAAAGAGTAAATATGATAAGCTATGGTAAGCACCTAGATTCTCAACGAAAGCAAATCTATTCAATAAAGAATTAAGAAATATTCTGTGAGTTGCCAATCCCCCTAAATTCTTAAGGACCCTACTACAAACCTGTCTTCTGGTTGCATACTTTGGTGTACTGTAAAGGCAGTGGAACACCATCTCCTTTTTCTCTATATATGTAAATCGTAACAATTTACCTTGAAATTGTCTTTGTGGTTCCAATCTTCAGAAATCTATCTCTCCTTCTTCAGAACTCCCGTGACTCTTGTTACGTATTCCATTCACATGGTACAACCCCATATTCTTTAGTGTTGTCACTAATTCTGTCCCTCGAATATTCATTCCATTGCCAGTGGAAGCAGTGGGAAAATCATGAAGACTCCATATAAGAGAGGATAGTCATGTGGAGACTTCTGATAATGGGCTTTGCAGTAGTTAATACCCATTCTGCATCTTTATGTGGTCGTGTCTACAGGGCACTGACCTCACAGAGCATGACAGTCTCAGAATCTGTCCTGATACAGGTATGTCCCCATTCTGTCTCTGGGTCCTATTTCCTGCTTCAGTCATTTTGATCTTGGCAATAAAAACAGAACTAAAGGGGCGCCTGGGTGATTCTGTGGGTTAAGCCTCTGCCTTGGGTCATGATCTCAGGGTCCTGGGATCGAGCCCCACATCAGGGTCTTGTGATCTCTCGCTCTCTCTGTGTCAAATAAATAAATAAAATCTTAAAAAAAAAAAAAGCTAAACTAAAAAATGAAACAGTATGTTCAGCTGTCATTTGAAAGTGGAGGTGACTAAAATAAGGTACCCATTGAGGTTGTCATGCAGAGCAAAGTGAAGCCAAAATAGGGACCAAGTTTCCCTTGAAGTTCTTCTGTTCTGTGAGCACTTTTTTCTCAGGGAAGAGAAGGATAGAAACTGACTATACAGTCTCAGATAGGGTCCGGCTTGATTGGCTTTGCCCCTAAATAAAAGCCAGGGATTACGTGAAAGAGAAACTTGGCGGAGTTCTCCCCAATGTGCCCACCTCCCCTGCCCCCCCCCACACTCTCACACACACACACACACACACACACACACACACACACTCACAAACACACTCTGCCAACTACATCACTTGATTCGTCCCTAACAGCTTCACTTTCCACTTCATGGGAAGCAGGCACCTGAAAAGGAACTTTGGGCTCTTTCAAGGACATGGTTGAAAGTTCAGCTAGTCTTCTATTAATCCCTAGACACTACCTACAGACATAAATATACATACCAGAGCCACTGCCAGCAGAAGATACTAGAAGATGTGTGTTTGTTGAATGGAGCATGAGTTGGATTGTGTACCCTGTTTGCCACCCTTGCCCCTTTGTACAACCCACTCCGAACACATACTCGCAAGGACATATACTACTGCGCTGAATAAGTAGCACCGGAAATATATTGGGAGTTAAGTTTATTTGTGTTACTATGACCCTTCCTGGGACAGAATAGGGGGATTTATTTGATTTCATAAAGCTGTGGGTTGTGTGAACTGTATATCTGCCTCATCGGTATGTCCGTGTAGTGAGCTTTGAGTGATAGAATATATTTTAAAAAATAAACGGTTGGGACACCTGGGTGGCTCAGTTGGTTAAGCAGCTGCCTTCAGCTCGGGTCATGATCCTGGTGTCCTGGGATCGAGTCCCACATCGGCTCCTTGCTCGGCAGGGGGCTTGCTTCTCCCTCTGCCTCTGCCTGCCACTCTGCCTGTGGTCGCTCTCGCGCTCTCTCTCTCTCTCTGACAGATAAATAAATAAAATCTTAAAAAATAAATAAAAAATAAATAAACGGGTTTTCCCTAAGATAATGTAGTTTTGGATAACTAATACTTTAATTCAAGGAGCAGCATTTTATATGCCTTTTATTTCATCTTAGCCAGGCCCTGCACGCCTGTGGATAAGTATGCAAATTGTGTCTGTGTAGCCAGAAAACATGGGTGTGGTGTGGACACCGGGAAAGAAAGCCGCTGGGCCTCCTGCAAATGCCCTTTGGAGATAAAATAAAACACTCTTTAATGGTGAAGTTTCACTTTTAAAAGTGAAGGAAACTTGACTTCACTTAAGTGACTGTAAAAATGTTCTTGTTTCTTTTAGATGATTGCACAAGGTTTGAAAAAGTCTTCCATTGAGCACCCCCTCTTTCATCAACTGGGTTTGATATCTGAATAAGAAAGACAGACGATAAGAAAAGTAAATGCAATAACTGTGAACTAATCCGTTCCCTGACACTACGTATTCACTCTCCTATTCGTGGCCCTTTGGATTGCTTCCAATTTTTTACCATTGCGAACATTGTTATAGTAAATATTTTTATACACGTTCTTGTAAACAGCACCAGCATTCTCTGGGACTAAAATTGCAAGGCCAAAGATAATTTTCATTTTCGTCTTTACTGGAAATTGCCTAAGTACTCTTCAAACTAGCAGAACCAGTTTACACACTAAAATTGCGAGGCCAAAGATAATTCTCATCTTTACTGGAAATTGCCTAATTACTCTTCAAACTAGCAGAACCAGTTTACACACTAAAATTGCGAGGCCAAACATAATTTTAATCTTTACTGGAAATTGCCCAATTACTCTTCAAACTAGCAAAACCAGTTTACACACTGCCAACAACAGAAACAGGATTCCCAATTTTCTCCATTTCCTTAAAACACTTGGTTTAAGTGCATTTCTAAAATTTTGCAAATATGATACCCTGTTACATTTACATTTTTATTCCTTTAATTATTAGTAAGGTGGCAAATATTTTCATACGTTTCTTGGACATTTGACAATTCCTCCTTCCTATACTGCCTGCTCTCATTATATATTTATGGTAGCAATGTTGGGGGGGACTTTTTTTTAATAATTTATAGGACTTTTTTATATATTCTATATAATAATTATCTGTAAATTATATGCTTTGACAATACTTTCTCCTTGTATGTGGCTTGCATTTTTTAGTGCTCAAATGATGGATTTTGATACAAATAATTTAAATTTTGATACATTCCAATATGTAGATTTTTTGTTGACATTTTGTCTTTTGTTTTACTTAAATGCCTTTTTAACAGCTTTTGTAAGACACTCACCTATTTTCTTTCAAAAATATTAAAAGTTTAACTTTTCATAGAAAGTAGATATTGGTGTTTTTTTCACTTTTCATGATGATGTGCACTGGTATAGATTGTTTTTTCAATATCTGAGCAGCCATTCAGTAGAGTTTGCTTGTTTTTTGTTTTTTGATTTTTGTGTTTTTTCTGAGATTTTGTTTAGAGACAGAACCAGAGCAGGGGGAGGAGGGTCGAGGGAGGGGGAAGCAGGCTCCCCTCTGAGCAGGAAGCCCAACTGCAGTTCCATCCCAGGACCCTGGGATCATGATCTGAGCCAAAGGCAGTTGCTTAACTGACAGCCACCCAAGCATCTGCTCAATAGAGTTTCTTAATCTTAAACTCAACTATTTAATTCTGGAAAGTCTTAAAAAATTATTT
Organism: Taxidea taxus jeffersonii; assembly: GCA_003697995.1. Lineage (NCBI taxonomy): Eukaryota > Metazoa > Chordata > Mammalia > Carnivora > Mustelidae > Taxidea > Taxidea taxus. Next base: position 26,596 of record ML105271.1, on the reverse strand, counting down.
TTTTGAAATTTCATCTCAATTTCCTGTTTGTTTGTTTGCTTTGCAAATATTCAGGCATTGAATCCCTTAATTGTTGCTCTTATCTCCTTTACTTTTTCTTTCATTTGCATTTTCCTTGTTGTCAATGTTGTTCCCTTCCAGAGAGCTTTCTTCAACTTAAAAATCTGAAGCTCGTACTGATTTTTTGAAGGTTCTACTATCATTTTTTTAAATTTCTAAGATTCTTTTTGTTCTCTCAATATTCTTTTTAATATCTTATTCTTCCCACCAACTTTATTGAGATAAAATTGAGAAATGAAAATCGTGTATATTTAAGGTGTACAAATTGATGTTTGAATACATACACATAGTAAAATAATTGCAACAATCAAGCTAATTAACATATTCATCACTTCACAGAGTTGCCATTTGTATCTGTGGTGAAAACACTTAAGATCTACTCTCAGTAAATTTTAGGTATACAATATAGTATTGTTAACTATATCCATAATGCTGTGTACTAGATATGTTATTCATTGTGCATAACTGAAACTGTACCGCCTGACCAACATCTACTCATTTTCTCTTCCCTTCAGCCCCTGGCAACCACCATCTCCTGCTTCTGTGAGTTTGAGTATTTTAGATAACACATATCAGTGAAATCATGCAATATGTATCTTTCTGTATCTAGCTTATTTCATTTACAGTAATGTCCTTGAAGTTTGTCCATGTTGTCAGAATTTCCTTTTTTAAAACTAAATAATATTCCCTTGTGTATATGTGTATGTGTATGTGTGTATTTATCCATTCATCTGTGCATGGACATTCAATAGCCTGTTCTCTCATTGTATCTTTTCTCATCTCTCAAAGGATAATAATTATAACAGTTTTAACATTTTATTCTGATCTTTATATTGTCCCTATTACCTCTGAGTTGCCTTATATAATTTTGTTTAAGTTTTATTTTAATTCCAGTTGATTAACATACAGTTTTTTATTAGTTTCAGGTGTACGATGTAGTAATTCCACATTTCCATACCTCACCCTGTGGTCATGATGACAAGTATACACTCTTAATCTCTAGCACCTATTTAACCCATCCCCCAGCTCTCCTCTAGTAACCATCAGATTGTTCTCTATAATTCAGTCTGTTTCTTGCTTTGTCTCCCTCTTATTTTTTACCTTTGCTTGTTTGTTTTGTTTCTTAAATTCCACATGAGTGAAATCATGTGGTATTTGTCTTTCTGTGACTGACTTATTTCATTTCAAATGCTACTCTCTAGGTCCATCCATGCTTTTGCAAATGGCAAGATTTCATTCTTTTTCTACGGCTGAGGAACATTACATTGTATAACTATACCACAACTTCTTTATACATTCATCAATTTTTTAAAAAGATTTTATCTATTTATTTGACAGAGAGAGATACAGCAAGGGAGAACAGAAGCAGGGGGCGGTGGGAGAGAGGGAAGCAGGCTTCCTGCTGAGCAGGGATACCAGTGCAGGGCTTGATTCCAGGATCCTGGGATCATGACCTGAGCTGAAGGCAGACTCTTAATTGACTGAGCCACCTAAGGCGTCCTACGTTCATCAATGGATGGACACTTTGGCCTCAAATGGTATTAGAAGATTTCATCCAGTTCCTGGTGATTATGATTGTGTATTCACATGTAACAATGGGATACTAAAATGTAGGCCGGAAGCTTGGTGTGTGTAAGCATGACTGCTTGACAGGAGAGATCCTATACTACAGTGGAAAGCAAGGTTTTAATTGTTAATAAAATTTATATCAATAAGCTAAAATTAAGCACACAAGAACTGTCAGTATTCTGTTATAAAGACTGGCTACCATGAAATGCTTATAATACTGCCAAATTCCTACAATGCATGTGCTCTCATTTTAACTAGTAATACCCATAATATTAAGGAAAGATACCATTATGGGTACATTAGCAAAAATGTTGTCTTTGTTTTCTATTATTGGCATCCTTATCACCTCATGATAAACTACTAATAATGTTGCTTCATTTGGTTTTTTTTGTTGTTTTGTTTTGTTTTGTTTTACTGTAACTTTGTTGGGGATATTTAGTTAACAGAATATATTTTAGGTTTTGCATTTTGGGACTATAGTTTTCTAATATCTAGAATTAGGTTCAAATATTTCAAAGGAAATACAGAAATAATATACACAAGATTTGTTTGGACTATGATTATTGTTCCTGGTGATTTATTTTTTTCACAGGTAAGAAGTAGTGGAAAGTTAACATGGTGGATTGAATACAAGTTTTTATTACCACTCCATTCCCCAAACCCACCAATATTTGGGTAAAAATATAAAAGATAGAGTGCATGAAAACTTCGGAATCTGTAGACTCACTGGATAAGAAGTAACTGAACAGAAACAGAAACAGAAGCAGAACAGAAAAAAAACTTGAACACTAACAGTGGAGCAGCTCAGAAGCAACTGGTTCATGATGTAGAGCCCAAGAAGTCTCAGGAAACGGTAACACCATTCCTGTCAGCATTCTTTCTCTGACCTCTTCAAGCGGTTCGAGAAACAGAAGGAGGTGATCGAGGGTTACCGCAAGAATGAAGAGTCCCTGAAGAAGTGTGTGGAGGGTTACATTGCGAGGATAGAGAAGGAGGGCCAGCGGTACCAGGCCATGAAGGCCCACGCGGAAGAGAAGCTCCAACTGGCCAGCGAGGAGATTGCCCAGGTGTGCAGCAAGGCCCAAGTAGAGTCCTTGGCCTTCCAGGCCAGCCTGAGGAAGGAGCAGATGCACATCCACTCGCTGGAAAGACAGTGGAGCAAAATACTAAGGAAAACGAGGAACTGACCCGGATCTGTGATGACCTCATCTCCAGGATGGAGAAGATCTAACACCATCCCGGCCCGTCTGTGTGTGTATGTGTGTGTGTGTCTGTTTGTCTGTCTGTCTGTGGAACGTTTTCTGTTCTCTCTTGATCTCTCGTTTTTAAACTAGACTGCTTTAAAAAGAAGAGTAAATAAAGATTGCCTTTGGTTCAAGAAAAAAAACAAGAGTCAGAAGAGGTCAGTACTTCTGAAATTGCAAGTGTGGATAAGAATTTTAAAATGAGAATTGGTTAAGTCTACTATTTAGAGAAATCCCTCTTCATTATAATCTCCAAGGTAATTATCTTTTCCTCTTTTTTTTTTTGAGATTTTATTTATTTGACAGACACAGATCACAAGTAGGCAGAGGCAAGCAGAGAAGCAGGCAGAGAAAGGAGGAAGCAGGCTCCCCGATGAGCAGAGAGCCCAATACAGGTTCCATCCCAGGACCCTGAGATCATGACCTGAGCTGAAGGCAGAGATTTTAACCCACTGAGCCACCCAGGCGCCCCCCTTTTCCTCCACTTTTTAAAAAATATTTTATTTATTTATTTGACAAAGATCACAAGTAAGCAGAGAGGCAGGCAGAGAGAGAGGAGGAAGCAGGCTCCCCGCTGAGCAGAGAACCTGATGCAGGGCTCGATCCCAGGACCCCGAGACCATGACCTGAGCCGAAGGCAGAGGATCAACCCACTGAGTCACCTAGGTGCCCCCCTTTTCCTCCTCTTAAATGGAAGATTAAACCTTTAGTCTTAGGGCTGGTTAAACCAAGAAGTATTCAGGACTTAGAGAGGAAGAAAGAAAGAAAGAAAGAAAGAAAGATTAATTACATACATGCAGTGGGCTAATAATACAATTGAGCCCTCTAGGTATAACCTAGTCATGCAGCTTTTATATATTTTAGACAAAGAAACATAAATCTATGAGCAATTAAAAGAAAAAAAGAAAACTTATGTTTGGGAGTTTCAATTAGTAAAGAATTTGGGCTGGAATAATAAGTTAGCAAGAGTAACAAGTTTTGTGTATTTAGCCTTCTTGTCTTGAATTCCCTATGTCTGGTGATAAGGATGTCTCTGTATCTCCTAGAACAGAACAGATACCCTTCACATGGGAGATACATCATGAAGACAAAGATACAGCAAGAAGACAAAAAGGAATGAGGTCTTCTTGCACTGGCTCTGTCTTAACTAACTCTTATTAAATATAACCAATATGCCATTGTGGCATATTTTAGGGTGGTCTGCCCAGAGCCCCCACAGGGTGTCATAGAAATAAAGAAAAGATGATACTCCTCATTGAACTTCTGATTGCAACCAATTAAGGAATAATTCCCTCTTCCCCTAATAGTTTTATGACAGAAAGCAAATTACTTAGATTCTCTGAGTATTAATTTCTTCTTCTGTAATATAAGCTCCAACATTATTGGGTACCTATGAAGTTTAGATGAAATAATGGACTCTAAATGCTTTGTGATTAATATATGATAAAAAAGAAGTGTTTCCTTTTTATTCAATACAAATTTTTGAAAATTATTACATAATAAAAGCCTTTTTCACAGCCTTTTCTCTTGTAATCAGAATCTTAAGACATACATAAACATATGCATATGTATGCATATGTAAATGTCATGATTACTCAGTAAATGCAAATATCGAATACCCATTTGTAAAGAAAATATATATAAATTCCTACCTCATCCCAGACTATTACAAAAAAATTCCAGATGGCTAAAAGAGTTAAAACAAATTGAAATCATAAATTTATTAAAAAAAAACATGGAAGAATGTTTTAATAGTATTGATATGGAAAAAAACTTCAATTATGTAATAAAACCCAGAAATATAAAGGAATGGAATGATACACTTAGCAACATAAACATTAATCACATAACTCAGTAATAAAAAATGATATGAAAAAAGACAAGGGATACTTAATTAAATTATATAACCATCGAAGGAATAATTTCTATAATATGCTGAAACTTATAGCAAAACAATACAAACAAGAAAATCCAAAAGAAATATGGGCAAAAGTCTTTATCAGATAATAACAAGCTAAATACAGTTGCTAATAAAATACATAAAGAGGCTCAGCTTTATAATTAGTTGCAGATATAAAGAATGAAAAATTATCATTTTCATCATTTTTGAAGTTGTCATACTCATGAGGAATTAAACTTTAATAGCATCCAAATTACTTTTATGGGAG
>ML105271.1:0-18372 GCA_003697995.1 Taxidea taxus jeffersonii | reverse complement strand
CTGACCCCCCTCAGTTTGTTTTATGACATTAAGAGTCTCTTTTGGTTTGTCTCCCTCCCGATCCCATCTTGTTTCATTTATTCTTTTCCTACCCACTTAACCCCCACCCCCATTGCATCTCCACTTCCTCATATCAGGGAGATCATATGATAGTTCTCTTTCTCCAATTAACTTATTTCACTAAGCATAATACCCTCTAGTTCCATCCGTGTTGTCGCAAATGGCAAGATTTCATTTATTTTGATCGCTGCATAGTATTCCATTTTGTATACAAACCACTCTTCTTTATCCATTCATCTGTTGATGGACATCTAGTTTCTTTCCATAACTTGACTATTGTGGACATTGCTGCTATAAACATTCGGGTGCATGTGCCCCTTCGGATCACATTTGTATCTTTAGGGTAAATACCCAGTAGTGCAATTGCTGGGTCATATGGTAGCTCTATTTTCAATTATTTGAGGAACCTCCACACTGTTTTCCAGAGTGGTTGCACCAGCTTGCATTCCCACCAACAGTGTAGGAGGGTTCCCCTTTCTCCACATCCTCGCCAGCATCTGTCATTTCCTGACTTGTTCATTTTAGCCATTCTGACTGGTGTGAGGTGGTATCTCATTGTGGTTTTGATTTGTATTTCCCTGATGCCCAGTGATGTGGAGCACTTTTTCATGTGTCTGTTGGCCATCTGGATGTCTTTTTTGCAGAAATGTCTGTTCATGTCCTCTGCCCATTTCTTGATTGGATTATTTGTTCTTTGGGTGTTGAGTTTGCTAAGCTCTTTATAGATTTTGGATACTAACCCTTTATCTGATATGTCGTTTGCAAACATCTTCTCCCATTCTGTCAGTTGTCTTTTGGTTTTATTGACTGTTTCCTTTGTTGTGCAAAAGCTTTTGATCTTGATGAAGTCCCAATAGTTCATTTTTTCCCTTGCTCCCCTTGCCTTTGGTGTTGTTCCTAGGAAGAAGTTGCTGCGGCTGAGGTTGAAGAGGTTGCTGCCTGTGTTCTCCTCAAGGATTTTGATGGATTCCTTTCTCACGATAAGGTCCTTCATCCATTTTGAGTCTATTTTTGTGTGTGGTGTAAGGAACTGGTCCAATTTCATTTTTCTGCATGTGGCTGTCCAATTTTCCCAACACCATTTGTTGAAGAGGCTGTCTTTTTTCCACTGGATATTCTTTCCTGCTTTGTCGAAGATTAGTTGAGCATAGAGTTGGAGGTCTATTTCTGGGCTCTCTATTCTGTACCATTGATCTAAGTGTCTGTTTTTGTGCCAGTACCATACTGTCTTGATGATAACAGCTTTGTAATAGAGCTTGAAGTCCGGAATTGTGATGCCACCAACTTTGGCTTTCTTTTTCAATATTCCTTTGGCTATTCGAGGTCTTTTCTGGTTCCATATAAATTTTAGGATTATTTGTTCCATTTCTTTGAAAAAATTGGATGGGATTTTGATAGGCATGGCATTAAATGTGTAGATAACTTTAGGTAGCATAGACATTTTCACAATATTTATTCTTCCAATCCATGAGCATGGAACATTTTTCCATTTCTTTGTGTCTTCCTCAATTTCTTTCATGAGTACTTTATAGTTTTCTGAGTATAGATTCTTTGCCTCTCTGGTTAGGTTTATTCCTAAGTATCTTATGGTTTGGGGTGTAATTGTAAATGGGAATGACTTCTTAATTTCTCTTTCTTCTGTCTTGTTGTTGGTGTAAAGAAAGGCAACTGATTTCTGTGCATTGATTTTATATCCTGATACTTTACTGAATTCCTATACAAGCTCTAGCAGTTTTGGAGTGGAGCCTTTTGGGTTTTCCACATATAGTATCATATCATCTGCAAAGAGTGATAGTTTGACTTCTTCTTTGCCGATTTGGATGCCTTTAATTTCTTTTTGTTGTCTGATTGCTGAGTCTAGGACTTCTAGTACTATGTTGAATAGCAGTGGTGATAATGGACATCCCTGCCATGTTCCTGACCTTAGCAGAAAAGCTCTCAGTTTTTCTCCATTGAGAATGATACTTGCCATGGGTTTTTCATAGATGGCTTTGATAATATTGAGGTATGTGCCTTCTATCCCTACACTTTGAAGAGTTTTTATTAGGAAGGGATGCTGCACTTTGTCAAATGCTTTTTCAGCATCTATTGAGAGTATCATATGGTTCTTGTTCTTTCTTTTGTTAATGTATTGTATCACATTGATTAATTTGAGGATGTTGAACCAAACTTGCTGCCCTGGAATAAATCCCATTTGGTCGTGGTGAATAATCCTTTTAATGTACTGTTGGATCCTATTGGCTAGTATTTTGGTGAGAAATTTCACATCTGTGTTCATCAAGGATATTGGTCTGTAATTCTCTTTTTTGATGGGATCCTTGTCTGGTTTGGGGATCAAGGTGATGCTGGCCTCATAAAATGAGTTTGGAAGTTTTCCTTCCATTTCTATTCTTTGGAACAGTTTCAGGAGAATAGGAATTAATTCTTCTTTAAATGTTTGGTAGAATTCCCCTGGGAAGTCATCTGGCCCTGGGTTTTTGTTTAAAGATTTTCAAAAGACGTTGAACTCTTAAATATAGTTGGTGTTAAGCTGATAATATGAAGATCATAAGGTATCATCGACCACCTGAAAGGACCTAGCTTTGTGGCAAGCCCTCATTAGGACAGTAGAAATGATCTTGGTTGGTGGTTATAAAATTGAAAGAGGTTCAAGCTTTACAAATAAATGGCCTGTGATGGCAAAGAAAACTATAGCAAGCTCATTCCTCTGCTTTTACATTTTCTACATTCCTTCTTGAGATGTCTAAATTTAAATGAGATGCAAACACTACCTTTGTGTTTCTAGGTCACAGACAGAAGTAAAACCAAAGGGATTGGTGGCCCTTAGGAAAGCTTTGTACAAATAAGAAAAAAGTCCACATTTTTCAAAACACATGGCTCCTATCATAATATACAGGGTTTTTTTGTTTTGTTTTTTGTTTTTTGTTTTTGTTTTTAGATTTTATTTATTTATTTGACAGACAGAGATCACAAGTAGGCAGAGAGGCAGGTAGAAAGAGAGGAAAGGGAAGCAGGCTCCCCACTGAGCAGAGAGCCTGATGCAGGGCTCCATCCCAGGACCCCGGGATCATAACCCACCGAAGGCAGAGGCTTTAACCCCTGAGCCACTCAGGCACCCCTTGTTGGGTTTTTTTTTTTTTTTCATCTGTGGCAGCCTTAAGTAAATCAAATTTAGGATGACAAAGCTATATGTAGAATTTGACTTCAGTTCCTCATAGGGCAGAATCATAAGGAAGGTAACCTCTTTCTTCCCCAAAAGGGTGACTTTTACATGTTTCTTGGAAGTCACTAAAGGACTTCAACATCAATCTTCTTTCCATCTGAAGTTTGACCACGACACTCCCATTCATATGCTTACAGCCCATAGCAGTAGCTTTTGATTCTTAAAAAAGCCAGTATATGATGGATGTTACAGTTATTATCCAGCAGAGGGCAATCTTTGTAATAGGACAAATGTTAGGATCAAAAAAAAAAAAAAAAAAAAATCCATGGGAAATTAGGCATTTTGTCATTAAAAGTTATTAAGCTACATTTTGCCAAACCAATATAACAGCTTTGAATCAGGCTTATTGTGATTTTTTTTCAGTTAATTAAAAATTGGTAAATAAATGAAATTAACAAATTTCACAAGTACAAGTTAAATTTATGATTGAATTTCAGTTTCCTTAATTCAAGACATTTATTTCCTTCACATGCATAAAGTTCTAGCATCTGTAAGATTACTGATCACTTCCTTTCTTCTTAAACCTCTGCTATCCCCTTGGCCTTCAGGACATCGATCTCTTTTTTCCGGTGTTTATCTTATATTTTTCTACTTCTGCTTTGTCCTGTAAAAACAGTTCACTACATCTTATCAAAATATATATTTGTGTTGGGGCTTCCTTCACCACCTGTATAACCTCAACTAATTGCTTTATGACTCCACGTTTGCATCCTTCCCTGAAATGCAAACTTGTAATGCCCACCAGACACACCTAGATATTTCATAAGCATCTCAGTCTCAAGCCTATCGTCTTCCTTCCCTTATAATACTCCTCTTCATCCATCTTGCTTATCTCAGTGGTTAGCAGTAGGCTAACCCCAGTTACCTCCTTCTCATTGCCACTTATTTTCCATATACAGCATTGACCACGTTCTGTTGAATGTCCTTATTGTCTTATTCCATCCCCTGAGTTCCATCCCCAAGAACAAACAGTTTAAGCGTTCATATTTTCTAATCTAGACTCTTGAAATATTAAATAACTTGAATCTTTCTCATTTGGCCCCCATGATTCTGTTAAAGTGATTTTTCCAAGACATACAACTTATATTTCTTCTAGGATAAAACCATTAAAACCTCCTTTAAAGGACATGTAAGTCTGTGATCTATGCCCCTGACCATCTTCATAAAATGCCGTCTCCCATCAGTTTGTGCCCATCATCACTACCACACCATGCTACAGCTTGTTAAACAACTGGACTAGTTCAGTTCCCAAGCACATTGTTTTATTCCCTCTAATTTTGTTAATTTTTTTTTTCTGTCTCCTTCTCTCACACAAAATTCCTTCCAGGAAAGTAGACTCACTTACAAATAGTAAATCTTAAATAAAATATTACCAAATCAAGGCAAAGAATGCGTTAAACAATTACAACACTGAAAAGGAGACATTTACAACAGGAGAAAAAATAAAGATGGTTTATTATTAAAAAAAAAAAAAGTTGACATCACATAATGAACCAGAGGAAAATATAGATATAATTCTAAAAGACATTTAATGATATTTAATATTCTTTATTAGTAAATAATTTTACTGTTACCTGTGCATTTCATTACTATTTCACCCACTAATCTATAAGAGGGTGAATCTAATCTATAATCTTAAGAGGGGCACACAAGGGGTACCTGAGTGGCACAGTCGGTTAAGCAACCTTCTCTTGGTTTTGGCTCAGGGTTGTGAGATTGAGTCCCACTTTGGACTTGCTGCTCAGTGGGGAGTGAGCTTGAGATGCTCCCCCTCTCCCTCTGCCCCTTCCCACTTCCCCCCTCTAAAATAAATAAATAAAATATTTTTTTAGAATAAAGGGGGCACACAAAAGAATGTCTTGTTCATTATTCCTGTTTTGTCCAGCAGATAAGGGGCACTTAATTGTTCTGAGGTGCCCAGTAGGTACATGAAAAGATGCCCAACATCATTAATCATAAAGGGGATGCAAATCAAACCCATAGTGCTACAGTGATATATAATCTCACAGCTGTTTGAATCTATTATAAAAAAAAAAAGGCAGTGTTGGCAAGGATGTGGGGAAAAGGGGGAATCTTGTACACTATTGATGAGAATATAAATCAGTGCAGAAACTCTGGAAAACAGTAGGGTGGTTTCTCTGTTATGATCTAGCAATTCCACTTCTGGGTCTTTATCCAAAGAAAATGAAAACACTAACTTGAAAAGATATATACATCCCTATTTCATTATATCATTATCTACAATAGCCAAGATATGGAAACAATTGAAATGTCCACTGATGAATGAGTAGATGAAGAAAATATGGCAAATATACACAATGGAATGTTATTTAGCCATAAAAAAGAAATAATCTTGCTTGCTTTCTCAACATCATGAATGGACTTTGAGGGTGTTATACTAAGTGAAATAAGCCAGACAAAAAATGCAAATACCATATTATCTCACATGTAGAATCTAAAAACAAATTTTTTAGAATGAGCTCATACATAGAGAGAGCAAATTGATGGCTGCCTAAGGCAGGGGTAGGTGTGGCCAAAACTGGTGAAAGGGGTTAAAGGTACAAGTTTCTCATTGTAAAATGAATAGGTCATGAATGGAGTTATAATGCACAACATGGTTACTATGTATTGCTTATTTGAAAGTAGCTAGAACAGTAGATCTTGATAATTCTTCTCACAAGAAAAAAATTTATAACTAGGTATGATGACATATTTATTGTGATAATCATTTTGCAACATACAATTATCAAATCACTATGTTGTACACCTGAAACTAACAATCTATGCCAATTATACTTAAATAAATAAATAAATACTTTTTCTGGGTGAATAAATACCTATCAAAATGTTAATCGAATTTATGAGTCCGATATATTAGAAAAAAATATAATTTTAACAAAGGCTTATCACATACTTTTCATATTATATAGTAAGATACATTCTAGAGAATTTAAATGTCAACTAAAAAAGAACAAATGTATACATTATGAACATGTGCCATAAAATCAGAAAGACGTTAATAAGCATAAAGTTAATGGAAGAAATTACAAAAGAGAACATTATACTTGACCATGAGAAAGTTCAAGGTATAATTACTAAAAAACAAAAACAAAAACAAAACACAAAAAATATATAAACTTATTATAAAAAATATTTTCTTTGCAAATCCTTAAAAGGTTAGCTATCTTTGTATTTATATCATTCAACCAAATACTAAAAGCTGATTAAAGAAGAGTACCCAAAGATAAGAATAAATAATTCACAGAAGAAATATTTTAAAACAATAAATGTGCAAAGTTTAACCTCAATAATCATTTGTTTAATCAATATTTGTTGGAGACCTGTAGGAGCCAAACCTGCAATAATAAATACTGTATTCTAGTTTTGGGAAACTGGCACTAAACAGATCAACAAAAATCTCTATAGTATTCCAAGTGACAATAAGAAACAGAAAACACTGACATTTGAAGGGGGGAAGATTGTTATCTTACATGGTGTAATCAGGGTAGACCTCTCTGATAAGGTGTGTGCCTATTATCAATGTACTGCCTCTCTGCTCTAAATCCACCATCATTGGCTCTCTATTGTACTACTTTATCTCTTTCCAGTCTGCTCTTCTTGGGTGCTCTGCCTCAGACTAAAAGATAGACCTTGCTTCCATTAAATCTGATATTATGTATTACATAATGTTTTCTTTGACCCCTCTCAGGTGCTAAAGTAGAAAGTCACAGTACTAGTATTTATAGTAGACTTTAGGTTATCCAACAGATACCTCATTTCTAGATTAAAATTGAAATAAAATACAAAATTTGAAAATTCACGTAACAAGTTATGTTCTACAAGAAAATTTCCCCCAGAAATATGTGGAGCGCCTAGGTGGCTCAGTCCATTAAGCATCTGACTGTTGATTTTTGTCCATGTCATGATCTCAGAGTTGTGGGATGCAAGCCCCATGTCAGCCTCTGCCCTGGGTGTAGAGCCTGCTGGGGATTCTCTCTTCCTCTCCCTATGCCCCTCCCCCACCCCTCTTTCACTTAAAAAAATAAAGAAAAGAAAAGAAAAAGAAAAATGTGAGGATGGTTGGTGAGAAAGTATTGGACTTAGGATAAAAAGCATTTGACTTGAATCATGTTTCAGTGGCTTTCAGTAATCAGCACTGCTCTCTCATGGCTAAGTGGGACACTGGCCACCACCTCTGAAAGTTACTGTAAGGGCTGAGTGAAATGATGTCTATGGAAACAAGGATTTCATCCAAATTAAGAAAAACAACTTCAGTTTCAATTTCTGCAAGTTTAGGAAGTTGACACAGTTACATGTTAAGATCCATTCCACTTCTACTTCTCTCTAGTTTCAAAGAAAGCAAAATAACAGGAGTTAACAATTTGGACTAGTTGTTAATTCTTACTTGTCTTATCTGTCCTGGGGACTGAGTTTTACGTGTGTGTGTGTGTATTTGAATATATATTATATATTTGTATATATATTATATATTTTTGTACATATATATTATATATTGTGTACATATATGTATATGTACACAAATTCAACTATACTGCAGGTTTTCAGAAATGAGAGATAATATTCAAATACTGTTGGTGTTAGTGGTGTTTTCTCTAACTTTGAAATCAAATATGTTCAGTTGGCCAGGCATTTGTGTAACAATGACATTTCCCACATCTTCAAAGAAACTGAGCAGTTTATTGACATTTTCAATAAAATATTTACAAAGAGAGAGATGAATCATCTTTATGGCTTTTTGTGTTTTGTGAGTAATTTTAGTGCTTTCCAATGTCAACTGTGACTATGCATGAATTACTTTATAAATGACACTACCTAGCTCCTTGACTACTGTAAAGCTTAGTGAGTAAAGAAAAACATAGATGGTGAATATGCTTTTAATGTTTTTAAATGCCTTAAAAATAGTTTTAAGCATCGGCCCACATAAGGTCACATAAGACCTTGATTTTCCCATTTCTGTCATACTTCATATCTTATAGAAAATCCAGTGTTTCAAATATTTAGGAAAGATCTCTGGAAACAGCATACATTTAATGTCATCCTGCTATAAGATTGCTCAAAAGGAGAGAAATGCAATTAGATTAAAAGGTATGATTTAACAAATATGTATCTATTATATACTGCTAGTCAAACAGAAAAGAATTGTTGCAGTGAGTAGGTACAAGGAGACTTTTGTCAGAAATCTCACACTCTCTCTATCTAGGTCATACCATCATTATGACCATCATTACCACCATAAAGCTCTAGGACATACTTTTTTATTTTCAAACTACTTCTCAGTGAATACAATGTATGCATAGAAGAAATTCTCATTTAATCACAGTTTAATTTTCTATTTGGAAAAGGATAAATGATATGAAACATACCACTGATTTGGGGGAAAATACAGCATTCCTAAGAATATACAGACATAATGTAATGCAATGTATATACATTTTTAAATGAAATGAAATGAAACATACAAATATCTTAAACTGATATAAGTATTAATCATTTTAGTTTCTGTGTGTAATGAAATCAACTTAGATATTTAAGGAAGAAACCACTGTGTATTTTATTTTATTTATTTATTTTTGATTCAACAGTTTTATTTTACTTATTTTAAGTTTTTATTTAAATTCCAGTTAGTGGGCACCTGGGTGGCTCAGATGGTTGAGCATCTGCCTCTGGCTAAGGTCGTGATCTCCAGGTCATGGAATCCCAGGTCAGGCTCCCAGCTCAGCAGGCAGTCTTCTTCTCCCTCTTCCTCAGCCTCTCCCCCTGTTTGTGTGCTCTTTCCCTCTCTCTAATGAATAAATAAAATCTTTAAAAAAATAAATAAATAGGGGCACCTGGATGGTTCAGTGGGTTAAAGCCTCTGCCTTCGGCTCAGGTCATGATCTCAGGGTCCTGGGATCAAGCCTCGCATCGGGCTCTCTGCTCAGCGGGGAGCCTGCCTCCTCCTCTCTCTCTGCCTGCCTCTCTGCCTCCTTGTGATCTCTGTCTGTCAAATAAATAAATAAAATCTTTAAAAAAAAATAAAAGTAAAAACCAAAAATAAAAATAAAAATAAGTAAATAAAATAAATTCCAGTTAGGTAACATCCAGTGTTATATTATTTCAGGTGGACGATACAGTGATCCAATATGTCCATACAACACTCAGTGTTCATCACGACAAAATACACATCCTAATCCCCACTACCTATTTCATCCATCTGCACACCCACTTCCCCTCTAGTAACCTTCAGTTTCTTCTCTATAGTTAAGAGTCTGTTGTTTGGTTTATCTCTCTCTCTTTTTCTCTTTGGCTGGTTGTTTTGTTTCTTAAGTTCCACATGTGAGTAAAATCATATGGTATTTGACTTATTTTGCTTAGCATACTATGCATTTCAAGTTTTTTAAAAAGTATCTATTAGGATCAAGATCAACTCCTAAAGATCCACAGATAAGAACACAAATACTGACTTATATGATCTCTATTTGGGAACACTTCGCAATTTTTTCATATTTATATATTTTCATAATTGAAGATCACATTTATACGGCACACAATGAAACTTTCAAATATAGTATGATATACATAGATAAAGGAACAATTTGGTTTCCTTTTTTTTGAAGATTTATTTATTTATTTTAGAGAGTGTAGGAGGGATGGTAAGGGCACAGGGAGGGGGAGAGAGAATCTCAAGCAGACTCTATGCTGTGCGCAGAGCCTGACAAGGGCCTTGATCTCACAATCCTGAGATCACAACCCGAGCAAAACTAAGAGTCAGGTGTTTAACCAACTGTGCCACCCAAGCATCCCAGGAACAATCTGGTTTTCTAAGATTTTGAAGTTCCCCTCTCAGCTTCATTTCCTAACTCCCTACCCATTTTCTCTTCTAAATAGAGAAAAACAAACCCTAGTTTTGCTTTTTTCTTCTTCTTCCCATTGGGTTTATAAATCATCCAGTAGCCATTTGTGAAGGATGGTTTTTCATGCCATTTCAGTCCTACTTTTCAGCTGATTGCTTACAGTTGCAGAATATGATTTCCTTTTCCTTTTTTTAGATTTCTCAACACACCTAACCTGGACCATAAAGCTTCATGTCTCCTCTGTCACATACTCACCACAAGATTTTTTTATGGGAGCACTATGGTATTCCTACACTACTTATAAAAACATTTTACCTGTAGCACAAGATACTTTTTGAAAAATTGTCTTCTCATAACATTATAAGTACTATTGTCTATACTTAACAAATTAAAAATGAAATGACATGTAACAGGGAACCTAAAGTAAGAGTATTATACAAATAGCATGAACCATAAAATAAGCCACATAGAGTCAGAAATCTTACTCTAAATTATAAGTCATGGGATTTTAGACAAATTAATTTCTACCAGCTTCAATTCCATCTTCAGGAAAAAGATAGATAACAATAATAACACCACCCTTGTGAGATTATTGCAAAAAAGTAACAATAACATAAATTAGGAGAGCTATTCTATCAATTATATTATCACAGTCCACAAATTGTAAATACTTACTGGGGTTTAAGGATTTGTCTTAAAGCAAAAGTATGAACAAGGAGAGAAATCTTCTATGTGTTATAATTTAATGATCATAAGGAAAGGACACTCCTGCTCAAAAATTACTGTGCCATAGCTCGTTTTTTCCCAATTCTTGGTACTTTGTCTTCAAAAATAAAACACCTGGTCTCTAGGGATATCTCAGTCAGTTAAGCATCAAACCCTTGATTTTGGCTCAGGTTGTTTTCTCAGGGTCATGGGATTGAGCCTCACATTGGCTCTCCACTCAGCCAGGAGTCCCCTTGCGATTCTCTCCCTCTCCCTCTGCCCCTCCCCACCATGGGCTCTCTCTCTGAAGTAAAATAAGTAAATCAAGGGAGGATAGATGGAAGGAAGGAAGACAAGAAGGAAAAGGAAGGAAGAAGGAAAGAAAGGAGGAAAAGGAAGAAAGGAAGCCATCGAGTCTGTTAAAACACAGATGATATTTGAAGAAGACTTAAACCAAGGGAGAAAGTGACAGGAAGAAGAAGTCTGGCAGATAGATCTATCTTCTTTCCCTTGGATATGCTCTTTTGATGCAGTGATTCATACAGTATCTCTTTACAGATACCGCTCAAAATCAACCAACCGCCCTCACGCAGAGCGCTTATCAGCTTAGTGAGGTGCTTGTTCACGCGTGCTCTCCCTCCTTCCTTGTCTCACTCTCCTTTCTCCCTCATTCTTATTTCCCTGGAATTGCACTCTGCAATCAAGTTAACAGGTAAGTTCTTGCCTCGGGCTCTGCTGGCCAAAGAACCTGAGCAAAGACCATACGCTAAAAAAGAATCTAGAGAGAAAATATTATGCAATGGGACCAAAATGCACTTACACTTCTTAAAGTAAGACTAGGACTATATATTTCTCAACTTTGTTAATCATTACCTGTCTTTCCAATGGCCGGCAAGTTCGGTCTTCAGTTGGGTAGACATTCTCAGTCACAGCAGGTGGGTCTTTGCAAACCGGAAAACTAGATTCTATCTTAGTGCCTATAGTAAACATAAGGAGATACAATTATTGATTTCAGACTACACTTGGAGAACCACTGACCTACTTTAAAAGAAAGACTGGCAGAGGAAGATCCTCAAACACAAGGCAGGCTCCCCACCAAGACCTAGGTGTGGAGAAGGGAGGGGGGAGGGTGCGTGAAGAGAAGAAAGCACAAAGATAAAATCTCAGTGCTCAAAACAAGATGATTTCTTGCTCACAGAAAATCAAGTCAGGTGGGGTCGATGGGTGAAGATAATGAGAAGAGGACCTAGTCTTCACAGTCATTCAAAGACCCAAACTGACTGAGCCTTTGCCACCTTCAAGTGGCTTCCAAAGTTACTCTGGGTGTGGCCATCCAATCAGTAGATGAGAGAAGTGATAGGAAGATCATGCAAGATGTTCTTATGGGATAGACCTGGATTCCTCCACCCATCGCTGAGAATTCAGTCATGTGACCTTACCTAGCTGTAAGGAGAGTGGGGCCATGTCATCCCTGGCAGCCAGCCACATCCCAGCAATCTATGTCCAGAGAGCAAAAATCTCCAGTGGACATCTAGCTGTCTCTGCCACCAAACCCCCTTTCCACTGCAGGCTTCTAACCTTAAACAAGTCTGAGTTCAGCTTTAAAGGAAATGTATAGTTAAATACCAAAGTGAATGTAACTAAAAGTAACCCAGGGATTTATTATCTGAGTGATCCGAAAAGAGTTATGGACCCATGCAGGATAGGGACAAGAGGATGAGGGGGAGTGTGTTTGCAGGGAACGTAATGAGGGAAAATAAAGTTGCTGTTCTAAGATCACAGAGTTCCTCTCTTTTAACAAGTTACACTGGTTTTTTAGAGAGTAAGCAAATTTTTAAGTGAGGTAAATCTAAAGATTTCATCATTTCACATGTCTATAACTTGATATCCTTTATTTATCTCTCATTCTGAAAGCAAAGGACAAATCTCCTTTTCAAGGATGAAAGCTTGCTATTATTGAGGATATCGTCCATGTGACCCTGCAACTCCAGAAACAGAACTGTTCCACATGATATCTGCAAATACCTTGCTTTTTAAGGCAGTTACACTGACTGCAGGCGCACCCATGGGCCTGCTTGCTGTAAAGTGAAACTCGTAATTCATAAAGTTGGAGAGTCAAACCATTTATGTGACTTCTAGTGATAATTCTTTAAGGCTGTCCAAAAGCAAAGTAACTGATATATGATGCTATTTACTCGAAGGGAGAAAGAAAAGCAAGAAGAAAAAGAAACATCCTGCACCGTCTTCAATTTATTTCATCCATTAGGACACACAAAGCAGCATCTTTCTGTATCATCTAGTCTCTCCTATGAGCTGCACTTTCTCTCTGTTCCTTCTGACCAGTTCTATCACCAGCATCCATTGCTTCAGTCTTTACTCTCATCCCTTGTTCTGCATGAGGCAAATCATCAGGCAAAGAAGCCGAACAATTGTGAATCATCTCAATGACTCCTTGCAGATGCTTTGGAAACATTTTAACTATTTCAAGGTGTTAACATTTCTGCACCTTCACGGTGATTCTCAAGGTCTCTCTCAATATGCTACACACCTACAAGAAGAGACAAAGTCTTCTAGCTTTCCCTTCTTGTTTTATATTCCCAGGGCTCCTTATCAAAATTTCTAAGAGGTCTAAGAAATTAATAAAAATAAACATATTGAGGTTCCTCAGTTCTCATGACCAAACTGCACAGGATGATACCGTTTGATGTCCTGCCTGCAGGGTAGATGATAGGATCACACTGGAGCTGATGCCAAACATCACGTAACTCTTTTTTACTGGAGGTGTAGGCTTGACAGTTGGGTCTTCCTGAGCATTTTCATCTGTATACTCCTTGATGTACTGCATTGGGGGTGGGGGGTGAAAAGGCACACTGGAACCCAGCTCTCTGTTTACACTGCTAACCGCATTGGCCACTACCACCAACTGAGTGCTGGCCCCCTCCTCCAGGAAGAAGCCACTGATGCTTTTCAAAAATTTCTTTCTTGGGCCATTCAATGGCTCAGTTGGTTAAGCCTCTGCCCCCCTTCAGCTCAGGTCATGATCCCAGGGTCCTGGGATCAAGCCCCACATCTGGCTCTCTGTTTACTGAGGAGCCTGCTTCTCCCTCTCCCTCCACCTGTTGTGCTTACTCACTTTCTCTCTCTCTCTCTCTGGGTCAAATAAAATTTTTTTAAATCTTAAAAAAATAAAAAATTCCTTCCTTTTACTCACATGCCAGAACCAGTCTATCAGTAAATCATGTTGGCTTTCCCTGCAGGACAATTCCCCATTTAATCCATTTTCTTCCATTTCTGCTGCTATACACCTACACCAAACCATTATCACCTCTTGACCTGTCACAGCAATAAACGTCTAACTGGTCTCTCTCTGCTTTTATTCTTGTCCTCCAACTCCTGATTCATTCTGCATATGGCAGTCAGACCTTAACTTAGTTAATACCATGTTAATCCACTTTCAACCGTTGCTCATGTTTATAGAATAAGTCAAACCCTTCTTTCTTTCATCTACCATGCTTTCCTCCTCTAATTTAAGTCTAAGCATAGTAACCAAAGCCCACAATAAAGCAGTTTTATTGCAACTCAAACCAGTTAGGCATTTTATGCAAATTATAGCAGAACATATTCTTATGGAATTCTTACTATCTAAACAATAAAGCTTCATGAGATCAAGAATGAGAGGCAAATTTGAAAAGCTGGTTAAAAATGTTCTTCTCCAAAGAAGACATACAAATGGCTAGCTGATACTTGAAAAAATGTTCATTATCATTAGTCATCAGGGATATTCAAATCAAAACCACATTGAGATACCACCTTATATCAGTTGGAATGGCAAAAATCGACAAGGCAAGAAACAACAAATACTGGAGAGGATGTGGAGAAAGGGGAGTTTTACACTATTGGTGGGAATGCAAGTTGATGCAGCCACTTTGGAGAACAGTGTGGAGATTTCCTTAAGAAATTAAAAGTAGAGCTACCCTATGACCCTGCAATTGCACACTGGGTATTTACCCCAAAGATACAGATGTAGTGAAAAGAAAGGCCATTTGTACCCCAATGTTCATAGCAGCAATGTCCACAATAGCCAAACTATGGAAAGAGCCAAGATACTCTCAACAGATGAATGGTTAAAGAAGATATGGTCCATATATACATTGGAATATTACTCAGCCATCAGAAAGGATGAATACTCAGCTTTTGTATCAACATGGATGGGCCTGGAGGAAATTATGCTGAATGAAATAGGTTAAGCAGAGAAAGTTATTTATCATATGGTTTCACTTACTTGTGGAGCATAAGAAATAGCATGGAGGATATTAGGAGAAGGAAAGAAAAAATGAAGGGGAGGAAATCAGAGGGGGAGACGAACCATGTGAGACTATGGACTCCAAGAACAAACTGAAAATCTTAGAGGGGAGGAGAGTTGGGGGTGCTGGTGAACCTGATCGTGGGTATTAAGGAGGGCATGTGTTGCATGGAGCACTGGATGTTATATGCAAACAGTGAATCATGGAACACTACATCAAAAACTAATGATGCACTGTATGGTGACTAACATAACAATTTTTAAAAAATTAAAATGTTAGCCATTAAATTTCTAAATAATCACATTTTAAAGTAATCAAATTATTGTTTGAAATATTTTAATGATTTTAAATCATTTCAATAATTATTTGAATTATTAACAAGATATGGTATGTATCAGGGCAGATAATGTTGGGAGTAGGACAGTGATATGTGCTGAAGAATGGACACTGCATTCTCCCAAAATATTATTTTCTCAGTATATCTTTGCCTCTTTCTGGCCTTTCCTCATTTTCTGTTTAGTTCATTTTCCTCAAATGTTCTTCCTTTCCTTTGTTCTTTAGTGACACTATTATGACACAGGAGTCTCAAGTTTTGGAGTCCAAATTTACCAAAGCCACCAATATGTGTGGCTTCCTTAGCCTGTGTTAAGCATTAGTCTAGGAGCTGAGACTCCTGCAGGGCCCACGTGGTTTATAAGTAATCTCTTAAATGATGTCAGGCACATACTGAGCACTATATACATCAATTCATTCGGAGATTCATTTGATCAGTTATAACAGCTGATTATAGAAATCTCTTTAACCTTAAAAATAATCACTAATGCAGCATTTAAAGAGATTTATGACCACATGAAATTAGGTTCATAAATCCTGTTGCTATTTGCAAGCATCATCTCTTACTGATATTAGCTATCTTTTTATCTACAGAACTGGAAGCTTCAATGAAAGCAAGTAGTAATTTATGATCACAGGGAATGGGGCACCACTAGATAAGCGGCTCATAGTCTTACAGTCAGGGAGCACCGTAAGTGTACACAGAAAAACAAATGGCATATGTTGTTGGGTTAATGCCATTAGGAGAGGCAAATGAGTGTCAGCTCAAACTCATTCTGGTCTTCTTCCTTCTCCTTTATTCCCCCATCTAGCTATCATTATCTCTCTGTCTATGTAATTCTCTTATTTTTCCCCTGTCAGCCCAGGGAAAAGCTTAGAGTTATTTTCAGCTCACCTAGATTCTTCTTGTTTACTATTCTTTTTATTTGATTGCTTTTTAACTTTAGGCAATTAACAGGCAATTTACAAAAAAATGATAAAGATTAAAGAAACAGTAGAGCAAATTCCTACTCTCAAGATTTTTTTTTTCACTTTCTCCTAGACTTTTTGCACACAGTTTCTCTGTTCTTCCAGTAATGCAAACTCTCTGTCTAATTTTCCTGCCAAAGCATTACACAAGTGTGAAAATAGGCAAATAGGACACATTGCTTAAAGAATCCAGGCCTCAGCTCCTGATATACAACTCGGCATCCAGACTGAGGTCACTTCAACCCTTGGAAGAAATTACGTTTTAAATTTCTTTGTATATCATAATAGGGAGTTAAGATTTTATAATTTTTCCTAGAAAGAACTACAAAAGGAGGTGGAGGTCAGGAGTCTCCCAGTTTTGCATAGAATCAAGTTATCTTAATAAGGAACATAAGTATGTCATTAACTCCCTTGTGCCTCAGTATTTTCATACTTAAAGAGTCTGCACTTCATAATTAATATAATCATCACATGTTGGGGAAGAAAATTATTCTTATGCCCTCCAGTTTCTTCTGGATAGTCTAAGAATTGACATGAGACATATTAACAGGAATAAAAAACAAAATTTAATTATGTGTGCACAGAGGCCCCCAAATGAAATTGAGACCTAAGGAAATTAGCAAGGTATGCAGTTTTTATACATTTTAGACAAAGAAACAATAAATCTCTAAGAAATTGACAAAACAGGGGTGCCTGGGTGGCTCAGTGGGTTAAAGCCTCTGCCTTTGGCTCGGGTCATGATCTCAGAGTCCTGGGACCGAGCCCCACATCAGGCTCTCTGCTCAGCAGGGAGCCTGCTACCTCCTCCCTCTCTCTCTCTTTCTGCCTGCCTCTCTGCCTACTTGTGATCTCGGTCTGTCAAATAAATAAAATCTTAAAAAAAAAAATAAAGCCAATGCTTATAAAATTCATACATGTTTTTTTTTTTTTACTTTATTTAAGCTTTATTTAAACATATGATGTAACCCCACCACCCTCACCCAACCCCTCTTCCCCCCACCCCCCTCAGTTTGTTTTATGACATTAAGAGTCTCTTTTGGTTTTTCTCCCTCCCGATCCCATCTTCTTTCATTTTTACTTTTCCTACCACCTTAACTCCCACCCCCGTTGCATCTCCACTTCCTCATATCAGGGAGATCATGTGATAGTTGTCTTTCTCCAGTTGACTTATTTCGCTAAGCATAATACGCTCTAGTTCCATCCATGTCATCGCAAATGGTTTTAAAAAAGAAATTTGCAAAACAAAGATAACTTATGTTGGGGAGCTGCAGTCAGTAAAAACATTTAAGCAGCATTTGAGCTGCAGTAGTAAACTGGCACAAGTATGTGGTTTGTCAATACAGCCTTCTTGGCTCTGAATTCCCGATCTGTAGTAATAAGGATGTCTCTTCACCTCCTGGTACAGGAATAGTACCTTTGATGTGGGAGATTTATCTCCTGCTTTCGGAAGACAAAGAGGCTAGTGGAGCATCCTTCTTGCATTGGCTGTTTCTTAAGTATCTTTTAACTCAAAACCATCAATATGACCAAATGGGGAACTTTGGATGCCTGCCCTTGGTCCCAATGTATGTGATGTCCTTGTCATCTACTAAGATGAAAACTGACTTTAAGCAACATTGCCCAAAACAACCTTATAAGCAACAGCCAACACTGAACAAAATTATAAAAAGAGAGCTGTTTATATATAGTTTTTTTTTAAACCAGTAATCTCTGTATCCTTTCAACTGTATATAAATTGGTCCCTCTGATCTCTATTAGGGGTTTTGTATTGTGAGAGACAAAACATAAAACCTCTCTATAGTATAACCTAATATTCTCAATAAAGAATCCAGTAGTATTCATTCACACTAACATTTTTGGTACTGTATCCTATCTACATTTTACATTTACTTGCATTTTATTTCATCCTTCCCTCCTCCTCTCT
>RCUC01144805.1:0-11928 GCA_003697995.1 Taxidea taxus jeffersonii | reverse complement strand
GCATAATCCCAGTTAGTGGGATGGGTTCAATATATCCAATGTATCCCCCTCCCCAGGTTATTACATTTACATCTTCTGCTCTGGACCTATTCCTATGTAAATGCAAATTCTTTGTGTGTTTGTTTTCCTCTTTTTCCCTGGATGAAAGCTATATTGAAACATCTGTAGTACCTGACTTTTTTACTACTGTAATACTTACGGCTGCAGTGTGAGAATCTGAGAAGGTACTTAATATCGCATTTGCAGACTGGAGAGGTTTTGAATTGAAGCCATTATTAAGTGGATAGATAATTCTTATGTATCTCTCTCTCTGTAGATAAGGTTTGCAGCCAGAGCTTCTATCCCTGGAGAAAGAAATATCCAGTTTTTGAGGCAAGCTAAAATCAAGAGAGATATACTGGGGGACCCAAAGTAGCCAAGGATGACACTACATTCTCCAAATTAACCTTACATATACTTAAACTGATATTGAGCAGCTATCTGCTTCATTCATCATTCATTTATTACAAGAAATTCTGAACTTGGGTGAAGACAAGCATGTAATTTATTGGGTTTTTGAACTCTAAAATTTATTATCCAAATATAATGTCATGATTCATTTCAGACATGAGTAAAAGCGAAGAGAAAAAGACCCACCATGATGAATTTACAAAGCAAATTTCGTGTTCTAGTAATTTGAAACGTTACAAAACTGTATGATTGCTTGAAATTTTGTGGTTACTAAATTAGAAAGATAGTTTTGTTAGTAATGTACATCATTATTTTTTGCATTACTTACCTTGTTTATTAAAAAATAATTCCAAGAAGCATCTGCATTCATTATGGAGTAACATAAGAAATAAATGCAGAAGACACACTGAATATTTTTTATTGTGTTTGTAAAAGAAATTTCTTTGTCCCAATTGATTTAATAGGTTGCACTACCTTAGGCATAATCCAGCTAAAATTTCCCTAACTGGTGAAGCTGATATGTGAGCATTTTAGTACGTTTTCATTTTCTTAAATATAAGGTGGAGAAACAAATGAGATTGAAAGTAATGAGGCGTGGATTCTTTTTTTTTTTCTTCCTAACAGAAAGCATTACATTATAAAGATAATAAACTCTTTTAGAAATAAAGACACCTGTCAAAGGGTGCAAAAAAGTGACAAGCAAAGTGACTACCATGCTGGTAAGATTTCATTGTTATTGTTACTGTTATGTTGAACAATTTATTTTCTTTGCCCCATTTTATGTTGTCTGTAAGGGGTTTTTTTTGTACTATTTTTCTCTTCTGTCCCATTCATAATCTTTTATTTATTTGCTCCACCCTTCAGAAAACCTTGGATAGTGGCATAATTGCATGCCAAGGTCAAAAATCATAGGAGCATACAGAAAGCTAGTATTGTGAAAGTAAATGTATTGTTGCTAGATTTCAGGTAACACTTACTGTTGGGGTTGCATTATTAATGATTCTCTTCAAATTAATTTTGAAGTCAAGGATTCTGTTTATGAATGTTTTCTCCAGGCAAAGAATTTCCTCATTTTATTTTTATGGAATATACATTTCAAGAAGTAAAATTCTGTTTATTAATCTGGTTGGGAAAATGTAAAATGTATGGTTTACAATTATCTGTATAAGTTATTAA
Source organism: Taxidea taxus jeffersonii (assembly GCA_003697995.1). Taxonomy (NCBI): domain Eukaryota; kingdom Metazoa; phylum Chordata; class Mammalia; order Carnivora; family Mustelidae; genus Taxidea; species Taxidea taxus. The sequence goes on along the minus strand of RCUC01144805.1, from coordinate 10,302 downwards.
TATATTTTAAGTAATGTGACATTTTCTAAATTTATGGTAAAAAGGTCATTAAGACTTCAATACTTTAGCAGAGAATACTTTTATATGTTATTCAGGTATTATTAATCTTTGAAATCAGAAGAGATTGCAGGACTTGAAGTGGTACAAGAGTTATTCTGAAATTTAACACTGTGCAAGACTGTAGACAATTGAAAGTATAAATCAGACTAGGTTGGGGTTCTTATATCAACACATTTCTTGCTAGTAGTTCTTTTGTGTAATTCTGTGACATCTTATTTACCTGCCCTTTGGTTTCCTCAAAACAACATTAAATGTACAGTGAGGTAAATAAGATAATACCATAGGGAAACTTTCTAGAAATTTGTATTGTATTCATTAATGTGTACTTATTGAAGATTTAATTTTTTTAAATTTTACAGTGAAATCAGAATATTTCTTAGGTCTTACATCTTTTGTGAAGGAGAGCAGAGGTCTTAGATCAAATTGGGAAATTGGGTATATTTTTGGAATGAGTACAATTCCTTTCAGTTATATAAACAGAAAGTTAGAGTACGATTACAGCTTCCACGAGGTTCCAGACTGATTTCTGTCATTAAACTAGCTGCATGTAACTATGGGTTTGAAAAGGAATTCATAATGACTCACTGTATCATTAACAAAGCAAGTAGGGAACAGAGGTTATGTCATTATTACATAAGTATCCATGCAAATGAGATGTTCTGCTTTGTTCAAGGGTGAAACTTATTTTTATTTTCTATTGGAAGGTCTTTTTTTTTTTTTTTTTGCTATCAAGATGTAATATGGGTAAAGCAGTCAAATATGGAGACAAATTTAGTAGGATGGTAATTTTAAGTGAAAGAAATTGATCCCAACTCCAGCTTTGCTGATTATTAATTATATGACTCTTCATAAAATATATAACAAATAGAAAAAAATTCTGAATTTAGAGTCAAATCCAAGTTCTTCTCTGCATTAGCTACATAGTATAATAACAAATTAAACTGACATGGTAATACCTAACCAAATTGTCCTGGGTACTCGGACACCTGGCTGGCTCAGTCAGAGGAGCTTGCAGCTCTATCTCAGAGTTGTGAGTTCAAGCCCTACGTTGGGTATAAAGATTACTGCAATAAGTAAAACTTAAAGGAAAAAAAAGAATTGTTCTGAGCATTAACTCAGTTTACATATGTATCAGAGGCACCTGTAACACAGTGTGTGGGTACCTGTATAAGATATTATATTGTTTTATTTTATTTTGTTTTTATTTTCTTTAGATAGTATGTTAAGTTTAAATAAATTACACCATTATTTAAAAGTAAGTAGTGTACCCAGGCATTAATATTTTTAGTTAATTAACAATTATTTATAGGTCTTCATTCTTTTTAAAGTTTATTTATTCAACATTTAATACTCTGATTATGAATTTGCTTAAATAGTTATTGCATCAGAATGAAGAATGTGAACAGGAATCACTGGTCAGTGGTTGTCTAAGTGGGCTGCTAATCCAAATTATAGGGAAAGTTTTTAGGAACATTAACTCATATGCCCTTAAAGGCAATACTAAGATAGTAATTCTATACACAGCTAGGTTTGGGACCTCTGCCCTAGCCCATACAAATCTTGTCACTAAGCTTGGGTGTATGTGCTTTCCTTTTATGTCTAAAAGAGAAGTGAACAGAATTCACTCATTTATAAATAGTACCTGGGATGGGCAGTGGATGGGAATAAGAAGAAAACAATGGATCTGCTCCTCTTTCCATGGTGTTAGCTCATTTTCTTTATTTCTTTCAATAAATCAATGTATCGTTCAGTTTAACATAACAAATGTGGAAGTAACAAAAATGGCACCTGATGTTATCATTTATTCAGAGAACCCCTACTGACATTAAGCATGTAAAAAACCCCAATGACAATGAAATTCAATAGTAAGGTAGAAGGATGGAAATCGAAAGCCTCCTCTGCACCTAGTCTTCCTTTTTCAAATTGTCTAACAGGACTCCAGACGACCTGTCTTACCTTGCCATGTTGAGAGGCCATGTTTGTTTGTTTTTGTTGTATTTTTTTCTTTTTTTTATGATTTATTTATTTATTTGAGAGAAACAAAGAGAGAGAGCACATGGGGAAGGGCAGAGAGAGATAGAGGGAGAGAAGCAGACTTTGTTAAGTGGGGAGCTCTCCATGGGACTCAATCCCATGAGCCTGAGAACATGACCTGAGCCAAAATCAAGAGTCAGATGCTTAACTGACAGAGCCACCCAGGTACCATGAGATGCTGTGTTTTTAACATTTGTTTGTCTATGCCCCTTCATCTGACCCTACCACCCTAAATTTTATCCGTCTTAAATGTGTCAGTGACCTCAATCAAGTAAGTTCAGTTTTATGATGTAAGTAGAAACTAGGATCCGAGTAAGAGATCTAACCCCACATCAATGTAAATATAACCCCTGTTCATATTCAGGAAGAGTTGTGGATTCCTCTTAACAAATCTAGACAGTTTTAATATTATTTGTGTGATCTCATTTTATGATTTTTTTTTTATCTGAATGGGAGAAGGTAAAAATGGTTTTAAATTTGATTCCCACTTAGACTACTAGTTTCAGATTAAGTGTAATATTACATAAAATCTCCCTAAACACCAACCCCTCTCTGGTAGAGCTTAAAACAAAACGAAACAAAACAAAAACAACCAAGTCTAAGTACATATTGGTTTCCAAGGGCTGACATAACAAAGCACCTCAAACTGGATGGCTTAAAGCAACAGTAAGAATTTCTCTTACAGTTCTAAATGCCCAGAGACTGAAATCAAGGTGTTGGTAGGGTTGGTTCTTTATGGTGATGGTAAGAAAGAAGCTGTTCCATGGTTCTTTCCTAGATTCAGGAGGTTGTGAGCAATCCCCGCATTCCTTGGCTTATAGATACAATTGTTCTATTATCTGCTTCATGGTATTCTCCTCTCTCCACAGTTTGGTATTTTTAGAAAAGCAGTTAGGGACTCATAGATTTTTAGTTAAAAAAGGTATAAATATCTTCTGGTTTCTTTTCATTAATACATTTTGCATTGATATCTCAGTGTAGGCTCACAAACTTTTCTGGTAGATTTTGTTTTGTGGTTGACTGGTATATATATTTATGGTGCTGCATGATCAATTTTTTTCTAAATACTTTTTAAAAAACATATTCAATGTTATTTTATTTTTTTAATATTTATTTCCTTATTTTAGAGAGGGGAGTGGGACAGAAGGAGAGGCAGAAAGAGAACCTCTAGCGGACTCCCTGTTGATTGAGGAGCCTGATGCAGGGCTGGATCCTAAGGACCCAGAGATCATGACCTGAGGAAAAATCAAGAGTCGGATGCTTAACCGGCTGAGCTACACAGGAGCCCCTTCAATGTTATCTTTAAAAACAAAACAAAACAAACATTTTAGGAATCCACCTTTCTCCTTTTCCTATCAATATAAATGTAGTTTTCCTTAATCTGTTAAGGTTTAGCCTTTTTTCTTCTCCTGTTTTTTTTTTTTTCTCTATAAATTCAAATATGTATATGGTACTCAGTAAATAATAGTTTTTTCATTTTATTGTTAAAACACTATAATGGGGACGCCTGGGTGGCTCAGTGGGTTAAGCCACTGCCTTCGGCTCAGGTCATGATCCCAGCGTCCTGGGATCGAGTCCCGCATGGGGCTCTCTACTCGGCAGGGAGCCTGCTTCTCCCCTCCCCTCTCTGCCTGCCTCTCTGCCTACTTGTGTGATCTCTGTCTGTCAAATAAATAAATAAAATTTTTAAAAAATTAATAAAATAAAACACTATAATGTATCAGCATATACCCTAGCAGAGATTCCAGGAAAAATAGAACTAAATTCATCTAATAATTAAGATATTTGTATTGATTTGCTTTCTCAGTTACTGGATTCTGAATAGTTACAAAGTATAACTTAGGTAGTAAATTCTGAAAGAAGTATTTCATTTTCTTTAATTTTTAGGTTATTTTTTTCTTCCTTAGGTAAGAGCAGGATCTCAGGGAGTCCCTGATTGTGGGTTAGAAGTGATATTTTTGGAAGAATCAATGCAGTTTATATGGGGTTCAGGTGTTGAATAAAATAGAGATTTCGAACACAGTTGCATAATGCAATGAGTTTCAGGGAAGGAGTTAGTGTTTGTTTCATCTGGTTGTAAAAGCATAATTCAGTGAGAGATTCTCCAAGGACTTTTGAGAATCTAGGACCTCTGAGTCCCCCAGAAAAATATAACCAAAATTTTCATATGGAATAAAATATGTGATTAGGCCAACTCACACGGCCTATGGCTTCTGCTCTTTCATCAGAATGTGTTTTAGGGACTCTGGAGGATTTTACTCTCTCATAAAAAGACACCAGAGAAGCCCTAGGGTGCCACTGGTTAGAAATGTATTTGGCAAAATGTCTACAGTGCATTCTGCCATCTGCCAGGAGTTGCCTGAATATCAGACTAAATCCCCAGCCAGATGGAATCCTAGGGTCATCATTGCCCTAGAGATGTGAATATGTAGAGATCTGCTGGTAGTGATGGCCTACATGGGAATCTCAAGAGTTCTCTGACTGCAGCTTTTAATTCTCCAGAAGTATATAGATCTGTGAGAGACCAGGATGCTGAGAAAAGCAGGATGAGGGAAGGGTAGTTTGTACTCTGATATTGCTAGTGGTTTTCCACATCCAGAGAGGTAAATTCCTTACTGTGATATGTACTATCTTGGGATGGATGTTTACTGAATTAAAATATTGAGACTTATTTTGAATTCTCATTATTTACAACTGTTAACAAATATTTGCAATGTGTTTTGTGGAATATATTTTTGGTGATAAGCCACTCAGCTAATAACAGAAAGCACATCCTTTTATTCATTATTTTGGCATCAGTTTATGACCAACTAAAGCTTTTATATTCACATAAGACTATATAAGGTATTTACTGAATATATAAGCATACATATACCAAAACTATGCCAAGACAAGCTGAATTATATTTCAGAAATAATCAATAAAGTAAGTTATAAATAGAAAGGAAAATAAGATATTGTTAATCTGACAAATAGTCGTCTTTTTCTTTAGAGACAAATACAACATTATTGAACAATTATTAGAGCATTTAAGTATACCCTGGATTTTATACTTCATTTGGTAAATACTTTTGATGATTCAGCAATGAGAAGATTAAGTTAACTTATAACAGATAGAGGTCCAAAATAATATGCATAGGTATATCATTTCAACAGTTTTCCTACATATATACTTTAATTTCTCTTTGGACCTAATTAAACTTAAATCATTTCTAAATGTATATGGTCAAATTTCTGTTAGCCACTTTTGTGTTAATTATAGGAAGCTAAGTGTTAGCAGAGTCAGCTTTGAATGGGCATGGTCCAAATAACTAATATTCACAAAGTTTACAACTTCAGCAACTTAACCAGATATGATAGTTCTATATTTTAAACCTGTTCTGCATGTTCTTGACTTAAAGCAAATCCAATGCACATGCTTTAGAATCAAGTTGTCTATAGCCATTACTAAAAATGGAATCTAGTATTTATTCTAGTGCCTAGTGCATTTTCCAAAGTCTCTCAAGCCAATATAAATATTTCGAACAGACAACATCGCATGTCTGAATAAGCAATTATTTTCTAACTGCATTATTTGCTACAGCTGCCATAACAAAACATCACAGACTGGGTGGCTCAAAAAAAAAAATAATTTATTTTCTCACAGTTCTGGAGGTTGGATGTCTAAGATCAATGTTTTGATTGATTTGGTTTCTTCTGAGGCTTTTCTCCTGGACTTGTGGGCTGCTACCTTCTCACCTTATTCTTATGTGACCTTTTCTCTGTCTATGTGTATCCTTGGTGTCTCTTCCTTTTCTTATAAGGACACCAGTTCAATTGTGTTAGGGTCCTGTCCTCATGACCTCCGTTAACCTTCATTACCTCTTAAAATGTCCTATCTCCAAATAGGTCACATTGGGGGCTAAGGATTCAACATATCGATTTTGGGAGGACACAGTTCCTCTCATAATGCAATAGATTATGGTGAGTATAATATATTTAGAATAAAGAATATTTTTGAGAATTTTTCTGTTCAAATTTATTTTTATTAATTCATCATTAGACCTGTCAAATATAATAACAGGGTTCCAGATTTCCTTGTTATTTTCTAAGCATATTAAGTGAGTGAGCATTTCTTACCCATTCCACAGAAGCTTCCAAGTTTATCTATTAAAAATGTTTGAATATTGGTATAATATTTTTACATATTTTTAAAGTAAGGGACAAACATTTTCAATAATATTGTAATAGTGATGTATCAGGAGAAATGGTATCAACATTTGTGAGCATTGCATAATGTATACTGTTGTTGCATGACTATGTGTACACCTGGAACTAATGCAACATTGTATGGCAACTAAAATTTAAAAAAAAGTAAGGGATAAATATAAAGCTAAATAACTTGGATTTTGTATGTAAACATGGAACTAAATATGCACTTACTTGCCCACTAAGATTTCTACTTACTATTCACAGACTTGGAAATCAAATTTCCAGAATGAGTTTTGTTTGGGGCTGTTATATACCTTGGAAAAGTGTGGGGAAAAGAGAAGGCTAAACACATAGGAGTCAGTGTGGTTCATATAGAAAAGATTTGCCTGAGTAAGCCCAGTCTCCAGCCATTCTTCTCTCTTATGACTCACTCTCTACATACATGTGAAAAATCTGTGAGTCAATTAGTTGTATTAACAGGGTGCATTGCTTGACTAGGACAATGCTGTAGAAACTGGCCTATTGTTTAATACAATTTTTAGGTGTAGATCAACCTTATAGCTGAAATGCAAGTGTGTGGAGTCCAATGTACAAAATCAAAACCAGTTGGTGAAAACTATCTGAAGAGGACAGAAATGAAGTTTGAATGGGTACGGGAACGGAAAGATCTGCCAGCGTTCCTCCAACTTCATTCCCTGTGTCAGCTTGAGAGACCCAGTGACTCAAACCTATCTCCTGTTCCTGTAGAATGTGAAAACCACTAGGCGTAATTAATTTCACGTATAGTATCTGATACTGATCTCAGTATGTCATAACTGTGTTTATAAAAAATCCAGCAGAAAATTTTCAGGGAGCATACTCATTACCATTCACAGAAGCATAGCCTCTTAATATTAGATTTGTTAGAAAAATGCATTGGAAACAGTTCTAACCTGTATCCATGTAAATTTTTTTCTCTCGTCATACATGCTACATCCTCTCAAGTATTTAGAATTAGCCTAATAATGATGCTTTGTAACTTAAAAAAAATTGAAAAAAAACTCACCATTCTCACTGCTTGGAAACCCACTTTCCTAGCTCTTCATTTTTTAAAATATTTTATTTATTTAGTATTTATTTATTTATTTTACATACAGAGAAAACACACAGGCAGGGGAAGCATCAGGCAGAGGGAGAAGCAGGCTCCCCATTGCGCAAGAAGCTCAATGAGGGACTTGATCCCAGGATCCTGGGATCATGATCTGGGCCAAAGGCACAGACACTTAACTGAATAAGCCACTCAAATGCCCCATCTTTTCATTTTTCTTTAAAAACATTCTTAGTTCTCTCAGTTTCTAAATAAAGTTTCAAAGGACAGTCATTTTGAACTTGCTTTCTCTGTTCTGCACTTACGTCAGTACAGATCTCAATCTGGGTGTTATAATTGCAGTTGATAAACTATCTCTGGGCTGTACTACATTTTTAGTTAATCTTGCCTATAATATCATTCAAAAAAGCATGGGCTACTTCTATACTTTTTACATATAATAATATGAAGGGGCCTTCCCATCTATGAACCAAAATCACAACCCAGCTCTATTACTAGGCTAATAATGTATTTGAGGAATATATTCTAATCTAGTTTGAATTCATGGTAATAAAATTAGCATATTCTTTCCAACACTTTCATCAAAAAGTTGCTGCTTTTTCATTAAGGTTTACAACTTTTTTTTGGGTAACTCAATATGTGCATTTTTGAAAGAATATACTATTTTTGAAAAGAATATATTTTAATTCTGTACTATATCTTGTTTCTTTAAAATACAAAATTGAAGTAACTATTCCATTTGTGATTAAAAATAAAAGAGTAGTTTGTCTGTTTATAACATACACAAAGACTATGTTCTTTCTTCCCTTTGCAAAATCAAGGATGTAATTTATCTGTTAAATAACATGATTGATCCTTTCTTACCATGGTCTTGTCTGAGTTAATAAATCAGGACACAGCTACCACCTCAAAATGTTCAATTCTGACCCTACAATTAGCTTTCCACTGACTCTGGTTCCTGATTATCAGCACAAACCTCTACTTTAAGCTATCCCATAATTAGTCAGACAATACAGTGTCATGTGCTAAAATATCCTAGCTGGTAGAACACTTGCTAACCACTGATCTGTCACATCCCCTGGATGAATCTCATGCCCTTGTTTAGATAAGAGGATCATCAGGCCTACTTCCCATTACATTGACATTAATGTGGCATCTGAAATTTAAATGCAGCAATTAAAAGTTTTTTAAATTTTTCTTACATGGCACCAGGCCAAATCCTACATGCAAAATGTTTGATGGTCTTTCTTAAGTATGAATAGAACTTTCCAAATGTTAGACAATTCTGAAGGTGCTACACCAACACATATTACGCATGGAATTTTGGTTTTATGAAAACCATTCTCTTTTTTGTGAAAAAAGAGAAGAGTAGAACTGAAACAGAACTCTCCAGCTGAATTGGATAAAAAATATACTTCTTTATTATTTGTTTTTTATTGATATTTTGTATTATTTTCTTTTAAATTATCTGTAACTTTCTAGAAGAATTTTCTTTTCAACTTGAGACCTCAATCAATATTGGTATAATTTCCTAATTTTATTCCACCTGTATACATTTAAAAGAAATTGTAGGAATTATATTCTCCATATTTAGTCTTTTGGCAATAATCAAGGGAGATTATCAGAGATATTAGAATTCAAAAGAAGGCTATTATGTTATTTATAATTGAGGAGAGGATTATCAGGCATACTTCATGAACTAATACTACTGTCAACAGTAAACAAAGTTTAGTACTAAGAGCATCTCAAGTTTCCATGTTACAGTGCCATATAACAGGTTGTTAAAATACTAGTAAAAACAATTTAACATGATTCTTGCCTAATTATGTTTGCCATTTATTTATTAATTTGAATTTTGTATTCTAAGATAACTCACAGTATAATCAATCCTCTTTTTTTTGATGGCTAATTGCTTTTTAACTAAGGAACCAAGGAACTTCAATGAGGAGAGTGAAGCCCATTAACAATTGATAGGGGAACAGCTGGATATACATGGAACAATAACAAAAGATAAACTTTAACTCTATGTTACACCATTTGCTAAAGTTAAATGAAGATAGATCAAAGGCTTAACCATTAGGGCTAAAACTATGATATTTATATGGGAAAAAAATAGAAGTAAGTGTTCATATCTTTGGATTAGTTAAAAATAACCCAGGCTGGAGAAAATATTAACCATAAAAAATAAAATTGAAACATTCAAACTTCATCAAAATTAGAAACTGTGACTTCAGAAGTTATCATTAAGAAAATGATAGTACTATGTTATATAATTGAAATTTGCTAAAATTAAGCAGATTATAAGTCTTCAAAGACTTTCATTAATTAAAAAAAGGTATCTGTGTGAGGTGATGAATGTGTTAATGAACTTGATAGTGAGAATCCTTGCACAATATATACACATGTCAAATCATAAAGTTTTACACTTTAAATATATCACAATAGTATTTGTTAATTATACTTCAATAAAACTGAGAAAAAAAGAAAATGAAAATCCAAACTACATATTTTGAAAAAAAAATACAGTACATTTAAACAAGTTATATTCAGAATATAAAGAATTCTTAAAAATTAATGTTTTCAAAAAAACTATCTTAAGAAAAATGAACAAATGTCTTCAAAAGAATGCTCATAGATGAAGATGCAAATATGGCCAAAAATTATATCAAAGGATACTCATCACCATTGACCATAATAAGAATACAAGTTAAAACCACAATGTGTAGGAGCACCTGGGTGGTTCAGTCAGTTGAGCATCCAACTCTTGATTTCAGCTCAGGTCCTGATCTCAGGGTCATGAGATTGAGCTCCATGGCTGGCTGCCTGCTCAGCAGGGAGTCTGGAGATTCTCTCTCCCTCTCCCTCTGCCCTGTCCTCCGATTGCACATTTTTTCTCTCTCTCTCTCTCAAAATAAATAATAAAATAAAATT
>ML105269.1:0-40172 GCA_003697995.1 Taxidea taxus jeffersonii | reverse complement strand
GACGGAAATCAGGCCTCACCGCAGGAGCAGAGTCCCGTCTTTCTCTGTGGCCTGGCTCAACCCTGCTCACTGCTGAGTTTCTCCTGCCGCTTCGGTTCCGCAACCCCGTTCAATCTCTGCAGCCCGCAGGGGGACCTGCCTGTGCAAAGCCAGTGGGCCGCAGTGCCCGTGGCTGCAGAGAGGGCGGGGACTGGAACGCAGGTCTGTGTCACCCCAAGTGGGTGCTCCCCACGCCACACTCCACCGTGTGGGGACTTCAGGAAGCCCCCCAGAGCTGGAGCTGGAGCTCGATGGAAAGTCAGGGATCTGCGCGGGGCCGTGAGGTTGAGACAAGGCAGCGGTGTGCGTGCGTACCCTCCCTCCCATCAAAAGGAAGTGTACATGCAAAGGGAGACCGAGGAAACACACAGCTGTGGACATTGTGGGAGCGTGGGCCTCGCAGACCCTCTTTCATTACTATTTTCCCAGTTCGGGAGCATTGGCCGGCCCAGCACCAGCACAGAGGTTTGCTGTCGTCGTCCCAGACTCATTCGTCTCAACCGTGTCGTTGGTTAGCGTCCCATCAGCGAACGTCACTGGTGCCCCATGGCTGTGCTCGCCGTGCGGGACGGTCCAACGAGGAGTCCACGTACCACAGGCACTGTGGACCCTGCAGCCGGAGCTCCGGAGACAGAGGAATTGGATTTTTTTTTTTTTAATCATATCTACTTTTACTTAAAGTTGAATTCCAAGAGCCACATGGGGCTCCGGGTGCTGCACTGGGAGCCACGACCAGCAACAGGGACATTCCCAACATTTAAACAAATCAGCATGTCCGTGTTCTCATGAATTTATCCGTCAGAAAAAGTTAAACATACAAAAGTCAGAATTATATCCAGAGCCTCAGGCGACGCACCCGCCAAACCGTGGGGGGAGGGGAGGATGCAGGTACCCGAGTGACGCGTCCGTGCTGTGGCTCCGGGGTCCACGTGGTGGCAGGGGCACACACCTCTGAACCGCCATCTCCAGCCCGGTTACGGGGTCCACTGCCCTCATCTCTCCCGGGGCCACCTTCCTGCCTCTGGCCGACTCCTCCAGAGTCAGCCAGATCCTTCCCGGAGGCGGACCCGGCGGTGGACCTGGCGGCAGCTCTCGGGGAGCCCAGCCCGTGGGTCCGGACATGAGCTTGTTTGATCCACTGGGGCCGAGGAGCCGGCAGGTCACCTGTGCCAAGAGATTCTCCAACTACCTGCACCCAGGAATGCCCGGGAAGACGGACGCCCTGATTCTGCTGCCTGGCCCAGGGGCCACCCCCCTGGAAAGTGCTCTGGGGCCGCGGTTCTCAGCCATGGCTGCCCCTCGAAAATCACCCAGGGGGTGTGGGTGTGAAAGTTCGCGATGTGAAGTTCACGTCCGTGTTTGCTGTATCAGAAGTTAGAACAGAATAATATATATTGCCATTCACTTAACAATAATAAATGCACGCGTGTTACCGTAAGTAGCGTATTTTTGTTAAAGCTCACCGTGTTTTCCAAAAGAGAAAAGAGATTAGTGAGAAGACGTTTGTGCAAACCTCTGTCTGGCTTAACAGAGGGAGGCCGGGCTCTCCCGTCACTTTTGTGCGGTGTCTGTCCCCGTGGGGTGTCTGCGGGACGCGAGCAGAGGTCGGGCGAGCACGCGCACGCACGTGTGTAGTGGTAGGCCGGAGGGACACACTAATGGCCCTAATGGCCGTCTCGGGTGATCACAGTGCTCTTCTTGGAATCCACACAGACACTTGACAGGTCGTCATTTCTGAAGGACGGACGGAAATGCGGAATCTGCGACCTGGTCAGTGACCTTCTCATGCTGCCTCAGGTCGAGCATCATTTGTGAGTCCTGTACTCTGACCGGATCCTCTCCCTGTGTCCAGTCTTGCAATCTCATGCATTAGTCTTTGGAAAATATTGGTTTACTGGGTTTTCCCACGTTGCTACTTTTGAGAGACCGCGTACAGAAGTGGCCGGTGGCCCGACCGCACCGGGAGTCGGGCCCAGACACCCCAGCAGAGCCGAGCGTGAGTAGCCGGGCAGCCGGCCTCCTGCAGGTCAGATGTGCTGGAAGCCAGACTCCCATCTGCAGTGATGGTCCGGAGGTCAAATGTGGCCCCGGGAATGTGGCCCCACACGGCCGGGCTAGGGGAATGACGGCAGCTCTTGTCTCTGCCCGGCCTTTGCGACTTAGGAGCAACCAGAGAAAGCCCAGTGTGTCCCCTGCCTGACCGGACTGGACACCTGTTCCCCATAACCCTCCTGCTTCCCCAGTTCCAGGCCCCCCGGTGGCGCCCCCGGACTGTCCTGTCCTCCGTCTGCCCTTGAGTCTCTGCTACCCGCCTGAGTGCTGGCAGCCGAGTCCCCCGCCCTGTGAGCTGGGAATAAACACGTTCCTTCTCAGTTGTGGGGTCTGCATTTATTTCCACTTTCCTGTTATGCTTTCCCAAAATCACATTTGTTTATCACTCCTGTGTGTCCAGAAAGTCTTTAAATATTGTGAAACTATCAAGTTCACGGTGGTGGATTAAAGTGTTTCAAAATTCTAATTTTGACCCGAAATCTCCAGCTTACTCCTCAGCACTAGCGCAGGTGCCTTTCCTCGGGTGACGGCCAGTCCTCAAGTGCAATAGCGTCATCTGACTCAGTCATTCGTCCAGTAAGAACTGTCTGTGGAAAGAAAAGCCAAAGTGGGCCGTTCAGCTCATGACCCCAAGGGCAGGTGGGAGCTCGTCCTGAGGTCGGCGGTCACTGTGAGGTGTGGCCGAAGCCGAGGCCATTCTCATCTCACGGGAGGTCAGAAGGACGCGGACACCTGGGGTCGAACGAGGCCTGCTCTGCTTCAGGAGGGACGTCCTTCAGGGGAGCTGGTTTTCACGTTTTCTGCAAGAGATGGTGATGGACAGCACGGGGCCGGGGCCATTGGGTGCCCCGTACACCCATGATGGTCCGCATGGTCAGGAACCTCCCAGTGCCATGATGGAAGTAGCCGTGCCCTCATGGATGCCCTGCATGGGCTCGGGGACCCCACGGTTACACAGCAGACTGGGGACCGGCGAGTGACTGCTTGAACTTGCTCCCCCAGCCTCCTAGGACGGCAAAGTGTCCCCAGAAGTTTGCGCACAGCTTGAGGCTGGAAATGCTCCTCTTGGATTTCTGGTTTGTATTTGTGGCCGTGTGTGGTGAGAGACGGTAGCTAGACTTGTCTGTGATCCATGTGTCTACCGTTACCGTTACGTGCACACCTGGGACTAACGAAACTACAGCTGTCAGTTACATCTGAATAGAAAAGGCTGGAATTCCACTGAAGGCCCCGAGACTTGTGAAGGGCGGAGGGAAGAGCAGGTGGCAGGTCGTCTGTTGAGGACGGCGCCGCAGAAGGCTCAGGCTGCGCTCTGCTGGGCGATCAGGAAGCGGACAGGCCGGCTCTGGGGCTAACCTCTAGCACTAGCTGAACTCTGTCCAGCCAGCACTTCCTGGAGGATTCCACGCCCTGCCTTCCCCTCCCTGCTCATGTAACCCAAACGCAAGGCCGACTCGTGCACATTCAGTAAAGCTAGAGGAAGCTCTGGGCATCTGAGAGTGCACAGCTAAACCGCGATCTGTGCCACGGGAGTCCTCACAGACCTCCCTCACTGCCGAAAGCACAGATGTGTGTCCGTTAATGTAGTGGGTTAAACATCGAGATGCTTACCTTATCTGGTGTTCTAATAAAACCCAGAATGGTAGAAATTAGGGACTGTTGCTAATGTTTTGGTCATGAGCTGAAATGTCCTGCAGGAAACAGCCCAGCGGGAGACCCCTGCAGGGACGTTTCTTTCTGGGGGGTCCGTTCTGGAAAGCTGACACCGAGCCCCAAACTCCTACTTCCCACGATGACCCAAGGCTCCGCCTCCCTCCGGAATCAGCTCGCCAAACTTGGTCTTCAGAGTGAGAAGAAAGGCACGTGCACACCCCGTCCTCTCCAATTCTCCATCTAAGCATTTGGTTTTAAAAGAGTTCTGGAGAAGGCGGAAGAGAGAGCGTGGCGGGCTGACCGTGTTGACTGGCGGGGAGAAGGCAGCAGACTCAGAGCGGGTCCTCGTGGGGCCGGGGCTCCTTGCCGCCTCTCCGAGTGCGGGCTGCGTGTGCCTGTGGTCATTGGCGTGTCCCCCGTTCAATGGCACTTTTTTTCCCAGGCTCCTCCCTCGGTGCACCTCCCCTGAGGTGCCCCTGTGGGTAGCTTCCTGGACGGGAGGACATGGGCCCAGGGGGCTCTCTGGCGGGGACCCGCGTGGGCATCCGCGCACAACGGAGCTCCTCTCCCGCCTCGCCAGCGTCTGGGGCTTGGATTCTAGCCAGTCCAGGCGGTGACTGAGGAAGGAGCCCACGAGGCCAGAAGCGGACGGTTTCGCAGCCGGCACCGGGAGTGATTGTGTCTTTCCAGACTCGTTACCCTTCCCTGTTTTGGTTTGAAGTGTCGGAGAGTTGAGGAAAGAAATGGGTTTGTATGACTGAATATTCTAGAAATTGGCATCTACTGAGAGGGACTTAAGCCTGGTTTTCTCCCGTCCACCTGAGGATCAGGCTACCAAGGGGTCCTTGAAACAAAAAAACAGCTTCACAAGCAGGTCCATCTCGCTAACATCCAGATAACCCGAATCTCGGAAATGCCGAGCATTTCTAGACCAAATCATAGCTTTGCATCTGCTCATAATACCCTGACTTATTCAGGGCTTGCCAGCCATGTGAACGGCATAAAGGCAATTGCACATTTCCCCCCAACGCTAATAATGAATTTCAAGTCTGCAATCTTCTTCTTGACCCTGTTTTTAATTTAACATGTGAGACCGACCTACACACGGCCTACATTGTCTTCTCAGAGCCACTAAGCCTGCACCCTGGGTCTCTAATCTTACCGCTACCTGTGTTGACCCAGCGTGGGCTCCCTGTGATGTTACCTGCGTCGGTAATTTCTTAGGCAAAACACGAGACAGAAGGACACACAGTGAACCAGAGAATGCTCTTGAAACTCACATGTGGAGCCCTTGTTTCCAAAGTACTAGACACCTGTTAAAGAGGCCGTGCCCATCGGCCTTGGGGGGTGGCGTTCTGCGGACCCTGCTGTGCCCCCGCGGCTGCGTCCCCCCCCACCGGCCCTGCTGCCCCCGGCCATCCCCGCACTGCCTTCTGGGAAGCTGGTAATCCAAGCCTACGACGGGGACTGTCAATGACCGCCAACTGTGAGGGCCCCAGGACCTGCGGCAGGAGAATCCCGCCCTCACCCAGGGCTCCGGGCCGTTCTGTCAGGCCGGCGGCCACCTCTCGGGGCATTTGGGCTCCACTGACTTAGAATTGTAGACGGGCTCGTTTTACTGGCCTTTCACTGGAGGCACATCGGGAGGAGACACCATGGGGGGCGGGTCCCTTTACTAAGGATGCGCCAGCATCCCCCATCTCCGTGGGTGTGGGAGGAGGCTCTCGTCAAGGGGGAGTGACCAGCAGGGGGGCCTTTGTGGTTGAGCAGACCGGCCCAAGCATGGCATCTGGGGCCATTTGGACAGGAGTTCCCAGGTCCCGGGTGTGGGAGCTCAGCCTAGAGGGTGGGCGTGGGGCCCAGGGATCCGTCCGCTGCCTGTGGGGAGCGGACAGTTGGAGGAAATCTGGGGGGGCCCTTTGCATCATCTGGGGCTGGCTCGAGGTCCCCAGACCCCTCCAGCTGTGGAGCCCTAGTCCTCCAGCTGTCTACACTGGGCGTGGGAAGGCAGCCCTCACTCCACCAGTGGCGTTCCTCTCCCTCCCCCTCCCATGCAGGCTGGCTTCCCTGCTGTCCTCAGCTCCATCCCTGCATCCTGGAGCAGGCTAGGGGGGCGGGGGTGAAATGCTGCCCTGGGGTGTGGAGGAAGAGGGTCCAGGTTGTCGTGCCCCAGCTCTGCGGAGACCTGGAAAGTGCACCAGGGGAATAATGCTGGGTCAACCGCTGCCTTTCCTGGCCACACGCAGAACTGGCTGTTAGACTTGCCTCTGCCCACAGGTCATGCAGGTCACCTTCCTCGCCTGCCTGGGAGCCAGGGGCCGAGTCCCATCCCAGCTGAGGGCCCCCAGCACTGCCTCCAGATACAAACCCTGGCATGGGAACAGCTGTGGGAGCTCGAAGGAATCACCTGGGAGGCCGAGTGCCAGGCACAGAGGGAACGTGCACACAGGACAGGAGTGAGAGCAGGTGGGATGAGGATGGGAGGGAGATGGGACAGGCCCTCACTTCCCCGAGGATGACCACCCACCAAGGTGCCTGCCATCCCCCGCCCAGAGCAGAAGCTTCATCAGGAGGTAGCTTCTGCGTCTCCCTCGGCCCAGCCTTACCCTCCGTCCACATTAACTCCCAGAAGCGAATGACGAAGACCGATGGCATTAATGAGAAGGACAGAAACTGTGGGTGGGAGACAGTTTCCACCAAGGCAGCAGGGGGTAGCCCAGATAGGGACCTCCCCAGCCTCTAGGAGGGTGAAGCTGAGAGTCTAACCCCTTTCCCTGGCCAACAAAGGCCCCCCTTGGTGGAAAGTAGGTGCAGCCCCCCTGGGCCCTTGTCCCCGCCCCCGGGGAGGGGACACCTGGTCCCCCATCCCTCCCTTCCAAGGACCCAGCACTGTCGCCTTGTCTTCTTTCTACCCCCCGACCCCCACCCCATCCATACAAACTGCCCCGTTGTTGCGACTGTTCCCTGAGGTCGACTTTGGACAAAAGCTTAAGCTGCTCCCCTGTGTGAGACTGGGGTAGGCTTAGTCGATTCCAGGTTCGGAGGGAACTTCGGGAAACAAGTGACCTGCAGCCGCGTTTCTGATTTTGGGGAGAATGTGTCCTAAACGAACAGGGGGTATTCTTGATGCGGGAATGTTGACGTGCAAGCAGGCTCACACGCTGGACAACCACGGCATAAACCCATTTCCTGTGTCACTTGGCAGGACCTTCTAGATGGTGACTCCTGGCTCAGAGGCCCCACAGCTCAGGGGCTCTTGCCTCGTTGCAGGACTGAGCTTCGGGAATGGGGACAACTGTGCGCGTACGCTCAGCAGTGCTGGCTTATTGGGGTGAGTTCCTGATGAGTAATAAGTCACCCCATTCTGTCCCTCGAGGCCTCGCCCAGGCCCAGGAGGGGCAGGCTCAGAGGACAAGCGCAGGCCCGTTCCTGCCGTCCTTCAGCCCGTCCCATCTGGAGCCCGGGTCCACAGCTCTGCGGGTTTCCCTGCAGCTTTGGGCGAGGATGTCCCGGCTGCCAACAAGGGAGCAGCAGCTCAGGAGAGTGGTTTGTGCTGCTTGAAAAACGCAGCCAAGCTTGAAAACAAAAGCGTCCCTGTCCCTTGCCCAAGCTCGAACAATACCGGCCCCGGGGCTGAGCAAACGTGGGGCCCTTCAAAGCTGCAGGGCTCTGAGCAGAAACGCATGACTCATAAAAGGATAACACGAACCCAATTCACACACAAAAAAGCCTGAACGGAGAGGTGGCTGGGGTCAGGCTCACCTGCGTGAGAAAGCACCTGCCAACGCTTTCTGTGAGCCCGCGAAGGCACGTCCCAGGACGGTGAGTCACTGGGATAACCGAGGGGCAGGGAGGGCGCTTTTTAGAAAAACACAGCTGGAAGGGAACAGAATTTTCATTGCCCTCCACCATTGGAGCCAGCGTGCCCCACACTGCTCTCCATACAGCCCCGTACGGTTGCGGGGTAGGCAACACTGCTGACCAGACGGTGGTCATGTTGGTACCGGGCCGCAGAGTGCCCTCTGCAGCCTTGTGGATGCGCGGGGCTTTCCTGCAGGCAGGCAGAGCCCGCGCCGGACGGCGGAGCCCGGGGCATGGCTCATCCGCTTGCAGCACCCACAGACCCAGGATGCACCCCTCTGTGGAGCGGGCGCTCCCGTGGCTCGCATGGCTGCGGAAG
The DNA here is from genome assembly GCA_003697995.1 of Taxidea taxus jeffersonii. Taxonomy (NCBI): domain Eukaryota; kingdom Metazoa; phylum Chordata; class Mammalia; order Carnivora; family Mustelidae; genus Taxidea; species Taxidea taxus. Next base: position 32,248 of record ML105269.1, on the reverse strand, counting down.
GAAGCTGACAGCCTCGGTGTGTGCCGTGTTTAGGCGCCATCTGCAAGCCTAGAAATGAGGACACAGGCCTCGTGGGGGTGGGGGGCACTTCTGGCCCCTGTGACCCGCGGGTCCCATGCGGACCTGGTGCAGTCTTCACAGAGGACAGAACTGAGCTTCAGGGAGTCTCCTGTGATGGAGGGCTGACCCCGCGACCGGACGCCTACGCAGTCTGCGTTGTCTCCCGGTGGAACCGACCGCTGCGAGGGAGAGGCTTGTTCTCACACGACCGTCTGTCCGTCGCCAGGGCTAACATCCAGGAACTCACTCAGCGTGAGAGGGGGACAGGTGTATGTCGAATGTGCCTGCAGGTGTGTCGAGCGCAGAGCAGAGTGTGACCTGTGACGGGCACTGCGACATCTTTCGGAGCGAGCGTAGAGTAAGACGTTCCATGCCACGACGTCTGTTCATAGACACTGAGATTTCATCGTTCATTCCTGCGAAAGGAATGTCTCCGAAGGGGTCAAACATTCTACTGGATTTGGAAGTGTCCCTGGGAAAAGGATCGGTCCCTGGAATGCTGGTGCTGGTCCGAAGATCCAAGATCCTCCAGCAGGTGCCGACCCGGGTCAGTTTTCAATTCTTGCATTTGCCAAGACAGTAGAACGGTTGAGACCAGAGTAACTTCTGCCACAGTGGCCAGAGCTCTAACTGCGCTCAGAGGCCGAGGCCGTGCTGGAAAGGCTGGTCTGTATCTCCTACCCGCTGGCCCGTGACACCCTCCGTGTCATTTGTTTAGTGGGGGTTTCTGATCCCCCTCAGTGGCTCTCAGAGGAAGGAGAGGTCCTGGTCTCCCCGGGCAAATGGGGGACGGGGGCGGGGGGTGAGGCAGTTCCCGCGTGGCATGCTTCTGGGCAAGGTCAGGAAGTTAACTGGGTCCGCAGCTTTGTCGGGTCATCCACATCAGTGCCGGAGTCACGGCCCGGCCACCCGTGTTACATTTCGGGAAGTCACCGCGCATTCGAGAACACCAAGGACGGGCTGGAGCTGTTACCGTTCCGGTGGCTGCTGAGATCCCGGCTGAGGCGGCACGGCCGCGCGCTCGCAGGGACCCCCGACAGCTGCAGGTGGCAATCAGACCCCGGTCGCTGGGCTCCGCGCACCGTGTCCCAGCACCGTCCGAGGACCGCAGGCATGTGAGGACCACAGCCCTAAGCGCTGTCGCCGGCCGAGAAGCCACTCCCTGTCCCCCGGGACGCTGACACACCCCTGCTCTTCCAGGGTCATGCCAGTGGTGATCGCAAATAAAGTGCGTTGAGTGTATTTTGTGCTAAAAATATTAAGTTTGGGGACGCCTGGGTGGCTCAGTTGGTTAAGCGGCTGCCTTCGGCTCAGGTCATGATCCCAGCGTCCTGGGATCGAGTCCCACATCGGGCTCCTTGCTCGGCAGGGAGCCTGCTTCTCCCTCTGCCTCTGCCTGCCTCTCTGTCTGCCTGTGCTCGCTCTCTCTCTGACAAATTAAAAAAAAATATCAAGTTTGAAGCATGTTACACTACTCAGGAAATAACTCGGTGAAGCTACAAATAGAAACAGACGTCATGTGCAGGACGCAGGTCTCAAACCTCCTCGTGTCGTTACTGTTGGGAGCAAGCCTCGCACGGTCTGGGGCTCGCGGGTACAAATGATCCCCAGCTTTCTTTGAAAGAACTCAAACAGGCCTGCTTGGGGGTCTGGCCGGCCAGAGCCGAGTGGGCCCCTGAGACGGGCAGTGGCCCGAGTGTTTGCTGTCAGTGGCCCCGCGGCCATCGGCCGAGCTGCCGCTGTCTGTCTCTGCGCGGTCACCCCGCGTTCTGTGCCGCCCTCCAGCCCTGCTGACCTCGGCTCAGCAGCGACCAGCCGTGTGCCCGGCCCTGCCCCGCCCCCAAAGCTTACTGATTTCCAGCTAGCTTCTGTGACGAGAAGCAGGTTTGCTCGAGGCTCTGTGGGGATGCTTGAAGGGACGGTACCCACCGGAGAAGGGTTTTAACGTTGTTTTCTCCTTAGGTGAAGTCTGAGTGAGGAAAAGAGTGCACAGACACCACTTTGTAGAGTGAGGCTCCTTACCCCTCAGCTCTCAGCCTGCCTGATTATTTACTGGGTTACGTATGTTTGTACATAATTTCATGATCTTATTAATTCATGTGCTCCATAACCCCTGACCAAGCATCTGGCCCAGGCCAGGTGTGTGCTACTAAGCGGGACAGGTGTGCCGTCTTCAGGCCACACTTTCTAAACACCAAGTAACAGCAGCCATCACGCTCTGAGTGTCCCCACGCACTGAGTCCTGCCCACGCACGTAGGGGTGTGGACGCTTTGGTGCCACACGTCATCCTCGAGGACGTGGCTGGCGTGACCCCACTCACTGCGAGACAGCACGGTCAGTGCCGGGAATGCAAACTCCTTCCTGCCTCCTCGAGCTGCTTTTCTGCCTGGAAGGAGAGACCCAGAGAAACTCACGAACGGAGGCATCGAGAGATGACCTTGTTAAAGTCATGTGTGACCATTTGATGACATCTGCTCCCAACGTGGTCTTTGGCCTAACACACGGTTGTGTCTGTGTGTACATCTTGTAGGGTTATGGGCAACGTGGAGCTCCTCTTCTATTTCCCAGGGAAACGTATGGAAGGACACATATAAGGAGATTTATTATAGGAACTGGCCCTCGGTGATGAGGGTGAGAAGCGCCGTGATCCACTCCTCCCGCCCGTGGTGGGATCCGGGCTGCCCCAGGGCCCGGGGATGGGGGACACGGGGTCCGCATCTGAGCCAGGAGGCCGGGTGGTCCGAGGGCTGAAGTCTGCAGGCAGAAGTGAACGGACTTCGCCCCTCCTCTGTCTTCTGCTCTATTGCGGACACGGAGGCAGACCCTCCTCCTCACTCGGTCGACCGGGTCCAGCACTGATCTTTGCGGAAACATCCTCACCCACACACCGATCTTCACGGGCCATCCGGGCGTCCTTCGGCTTAACCCCCCGCCACAATTCCATATTCGCACTTCGTTAACTTTCAGTATCGATGACTTAAAAAACAGAAATGCGATGTTCCTCTGAGAAGTCCTAAATGCACAACCAAGTGGAAAGTCGAAAGCCTTTCGGTCCCCACAGGCCGGCAGTGGGGAGCACCGTGCAGCATCGGGGCGTGGGACTCCCGCCGGGTCTAATGCTCGTCCGCTGTGGCCCCGTCCCGGGGGCCGCCGGGGGTCGGCTGAGACCATTACGTTCTCGCCGCGCCTCACCCGGTGGGGCTGTGTCTCACTATGTTCTGACACATTTACAATGACTCCTCTGCTCTGAACAAGACCGACGGAACGGCGTCTCGCCGACGCGTGTGTTCTGTCTGGCAATTCGACGTTTGCGTCATACTCTTCCCAGAGCTTCTTGCCCCGAACAGCCGCGTGCTGTGCCCCGGACGCCGCTCGGCCCCGACCTGGAGAGCGAGGTCCCGCCGCCTGTCGCTCAGCTCAGCCAGGTCCTCCCCGGGGTCTCTGCCCCGAGACGCGGGAAAGCTGTCCTTGGGTGGAGGGCACCCTTGTTCGGTGGGGTGGGCATGGGCAAAGGGGGGAGGGGGCAGGAAGGGGGAGGGGGACGCCATCATTGCAGGGGGAGACCCTGCAGCTGAGCAGGGCCGGAGCCTGTGCTCCCTGTCTCCACGCCTGCCGGGCCTGTGCTTCCGTCCCGGGCGTCTGTCACCGCCGTGGGAACCCTTCGCCTGTCCTGACAGACCCTCTCCTTCCCCTTCACTCTGGATGGACCTGTCCTCTGACAGGTTAGACACACATCGGGACCCGGCTCTCGGGACCGGCCCTCACCCGTGTCTCTCCCGCTGCAGCCAGATGGCCCCGCGGCTCTGGGCACCCCCTCCCCAACCCAGGAAGATGCATCGGCGAGGGGGCCAGGCCCGTCACCGGAGCCTGTGCTGGGGGGGGCAAGGACAGAGGGCGCAGCAGGAGGAGGTCTTGGCAGCCGGGTCTCCGCGAGGGGCCGGGGGCTCGCGGAGCCTGGGCTGCTGCGCTCACGGCTACAGGCAAGGCATTGCTGGGAGTTGTTCCAAGGAGCTGTGGGCTCAGCGGGGACGTCCTCGTCCACAGACGCACCTGTGGCGGCCGTGCCCTTGTCTGCTCTTAGCCCCCGCGTAGACACGGATCCGTCTTAATATGCGAAATGCAAAACTGCCTTCACTGGACACTTCACTTCACGGTTTCTACTTAGACTGAAAAACACTAAATAATTTCATGTTCTTAGGGACGTTTATAAAAACATCTTGAGATCTGCTAGGAAGGGCCCATGGCTCTAATTTACAGATAGTAAAACTCCAAAACCAGGGACAGTGTTTGCATAAAGTTGCTGTTTTCCCTCCTGCGTCTGGGGAGCTCCGCGGGAGGCGTGAACACGGCACGGACCTCGGAGCTCTGCAGGTCAGCGCCGGGAACCCTCTGGTCACCAGGGGTGCAGGCCCTCTGGTCTGGGAAGGGCCGCCCTGTCAGAGCCGGCGGGGGGCGAGGGGACGCTCCCTCCGCCTGGAGCATCAGGACCAGGGCTGCGCCTGAGGTGGGAGAGGCCAAGATTCGGGAACGGGACTCTGGCCACGGTGAAGTTGCTGCCATGCCGAGGACACAGCAGGGGGGAGCAGGAGGCTTGGGGACAGTAGAAACTGCCGCAGCCCCTGCAGCATAAGACACTTCCGACGGGACGTTCATGTCCTCTAACACAAGACCTGAAGGCTGACCTTGAATAAATGACCCTACGATCGGGAGTCTCCCACTCAGAAAACATCTCCCCTTAACAAATCAAGCTTCCTTTTAAAAATTCTCCTTTTCCATCTTCTTCAAGGAAACTCACTCTTGAGAAAGCAGTCGGTGTGACCCCACGCGGTGTGTCGCGGGGCCTGGCTTGGTAGCTCCAGTGTCCCCGCCTGGATGAAGTCTGGAGCGGCCACGTCTGCTGCATAAACGGCGCGAAGAAAAGGCTGATTAGTCCCCAGATGCAGGCAGGCATCTGGCCCCTTTCAGGATCTTTGACTCAGAATGTTTATTTAGAATGTCTGTGATCCCCAGGGAGGCTTTTCCCTACTTCTTCTTAACCTTCGGTGACCTTCCTCCCAGGGCACATTGCTTTCTCCCCAGGGGGCGATTAGAACTCAAGAAGCTTCAATTTATTCCTTGGGAGTCTTAGAGTTCACACATGCCTTAAAAATTGACCAAGGCCCAGAGCAGCGGGGTAAGCCCTACAGAGCTCCACTGCCCTGCGGGCCACTTGGGCTATCGCACCAACTATCACAGTCTGCTGTCACCAGGTGGGGGCAAGCCCGGTCCCATCCCCGAGACTTACCAACACCTGGTAGCCCCAATGGCACTTCCCTATATTTGTAAGAACCGGCTTACTAGTTCCTCCCACGAGGTCTCTGGGGGTGAGCAAAGCACCGGCTATGTCAGTGTCTAACGTCCAGCTCCCGCGTGGACACCGCGCTTACATGAAACTCTCTAAGGTGCAAATCTGTCCCGTGGGGTGTAAGGTAGAAATTCGAGTCTCCGAAGATGTGTCTGGAGCACATTATTGTGCCGTGACGCAGGCCCTCAGGTTCCCTGCACTGAGAAGCACTTCGGGGACACACGGGGCTGGGCCGCCAACACAGAGAAATAGCACAGAAGCCGAGCTCTCTCGGCTCCAGAAGCAGAGTGGTGCCAGCTCCATCCGGACCCTGGCTCCCGTCTTTGGTCCTCGCTGGCTTGGCCTTTGGGGCCTGACCGGCGTCGTGCAGCCCCCGGGAAGGTCCATCTCTACTTGCCCACAGCGGGGGTCCGGGTGAGGCTTCAGAAGGCAGCTCTGGGGCAGGAACCAGCCCTTGTGCCGAGCCCTGGGGCCTTCAGCCGCCCCCTGACCTCAGGAAGCCCCCGGCTCGATGGGGCCATCGCCCGGGACAGCATCATGATCCGAATGCTTGTGTTTGGGGGACTGTGGTTCCCGCAGAGCAGCACGTCCTCTCCCCGAGGCGTCACGCCATTCTAAGGGGTGTTATAACCACAAACCAAATAGGTCTCCGCCGTCGTCAGAAGGACGAACACACAAGCCTGGTTACTCACGGCTCTTATTCCAAAACCAGTGCTGGTTTAGCTTCGGAGAACCGGAACTTCCCAGCGGCCTCCTGACCCCTTCTCAACTTGAGAAACCGTGCTTGTCTCTGCCATGGGCCGACTCGGAGGGACCCGGAAATTCTCACATCGTTTGGACAAAGAGGACAGGTGCTCTGAGGCTCGCTCCGAGGACAGACGCACATTCTGATTGTCCGGATGGGGCGTGCGTGTGTGTGCACGCGTGTGCGACTCCTTACGTCCCTCCGATGCACGGTTGTAAACTTGGGAAATATCCCACGGCATTGACGGACTGTGTTTTTCTGATTAGCTAGTACTGGTTGGTAAGTTTTCTTGCAGAGAAGCTAAGTCCACTTTGTGAAAGGCATGGGGCTTCCCAGAGGGCTAACGGGCAAACAAGACAATCTCCGGCAGAGCATCTTCCCCAGCACTGCCGTTGCCGTAACTTGGTCGTCCGGATTCTTGGTTCATGGCGCTTCGGTTCCCCCGACGCTCCGTGGGCCTGCGGCCTCGGGCACTCTCCACCTTCCGGGGTTTCCTCTCGGAAGGACTTCCTGCTGTGATCCCCGGAAGCTTCTGCGAGCGGGTGCCCTCGCCCAGGATGCCAGGGAAGGAAGGTGCGGGGGTAAAAGTGCTGGGGGCGCGGAGGGGGGAGCAGGAGCGGACGGGCGGTGTGGACGGCTCACCAGCCGCGCCCACGCAGGAGTCAGTGTGACCTCCATCCGTGCACGATCTGGGGGACACGCAGGGGGACCGGACGTGTCTCTCTGTTGGGTCAAGCATGCCCGGGGTCCTGAAGCCTCTGGTGCATAGAAGCTGCAGGCCTGTAGGAACTGGTCTGTGGAAACCATCTAGAACTTGTCACCTCGAGCGACTGGGAAAGCATCCGTGCGTTGAAGCAGGCTGGGGTTAGGGGACTGCTACGTTTCCCCAAACGCTGTGGGATGGAAAGCTTCCAGAAGGACCCTGGACAGGAAGGCCTGTAGTCCTCTGCCTCCTGGGCACAGGCTTCCCTGAGCCAGGCAAGAACCCAGTGGCGAGCCTGTGCCTGTCCTCCAGGGACAGCCAGCGGGGGAGGGTACGGAACGGGCTCATCTTCTTTCCCAAATGCCTCCCCTGCTAAATACCGCAGCCTCCCTGCCCTTTAAGAAAAATGTGTTCTGGCCTTTGTTGCTTCTCCTCCAAGTCCCTTTTTGGCTGAAACAGAAAGTTCTCATTAGTCGAGACTCTGGAAGGAGCCTCAGTTCCTGATGCACTAGACTCCCCTGACCTGGGGAGCCACGGTGGGGCAGGGGGAGCATGAGGCCGGCGGCCGGGGCGTGCCGTGGGAGCCCGGGCCCGCGTGTGTGGGAGGGGTGTTCGCGCAGTGGCTGGCTCCTTCCTGGAAGATGGTACCGACCCGAGAAAACCCAGACCCAGCCCGCCCTCAGGAAAGCCTTTGGGCTCTACGGTCAGAGGGTCCGGAGGCCAGTAAGTGCATGAAAAGACCGGCCTGATCACTCCCTGGGGAGCTGCAAACTGGAACGGGCAAGAGCGCACTCCACACCCCGGGTCTAGCAGTGTCGGCCGCTGTGGAGGCGCCCGCCGGGAGGAGCCCAGCTGACGGGAGCGCCCTGGGCCCCCAGCGCTCGGGCCGGAAAGGGGGCACGCCTGGGCCTGGGACGGGGGGCCTGTCCCCACGCAGTCCTCTCTCCAGGCAGACGCGCGGCTTAGGGCCACTCTCACCCCAACCCCGTGGAAGGACAGGCAAGAAGAGGGCCGGGTCCGGGCGGTGGGCAGGTGGAGGGCGCACGGAGGAGGCGGAGGGAGGCAGCAGGAGCCCACAGGGCGTCCGTGTCGGGGGTGAGTGACGGATGGCCTGCCCTCCCCGTGCTCGGCGCAGCGCCGTCTCCGGATGAGGGTTATTGCGTCAGAACCTTCTGCGGGAGTCGAAGGGAAGGGAGGCCGTGCTGGGTGTGTGCGTGCGAGCCGCCCTCCGGGGCACCGTTCTGAGCAGGGGGGCCGCTCTGCTCCCCACTGGGAGCCGCCGGTCGCCTCCCTCGGCTGGTACCGCATCCTTCCGGAGAAGGTGCACCGTTGCCTGAGGTGGGAAGCCACAGGAACCAGCCCGTTTGTCTCCCCGCCACCCGCCGGGCTGGCAAGGGGCCGGAGGCAAGAACCACGGGGCTTGCTGCTGGAACGCAGACCCTGCGACGCGGGGACGGCCGAGGGCAGGGGCGTGTGTGACCTCAGCCCCTTCCACCCCGCAGTGTCCCGTCGCTTGTGTGCCTGAGTTCGTAGAAGCCCCCGGCCCCGTGCACAGGGCTTAACTTGCTTCATTGTCTTAGTGTCTCGGTGAGATCTGCTATTTATTATAAGCCGACAGGAATAGGGCGTTAGGAAATTTCAGGTTGAATTTCTGGAAACGCCGCGTTGAGAAGCGTGTGACGAATGTCCTGACCAAGCTTTCCTGCCGCCTTGGCAAGTCTGCAGCTGCTTCAGAGGAAGGTGCTAGTTCCTGGAAATCCCTTGTTTATACAATAACAGCTCAGACATTTTGGCAATTACCACTCCCTTCTCCCGGGCCTGCGCACCGCTGCCGAGCGCCGTGTGCGGTTCCGGGACGGTTGCTCCGTGTGCTCTCATCTCCCCTCAGACTCTTCACCCGACTCTGGTCTCTTGTCTGAGTGCACGACTCCCCGCAGACGGCTTTGCAGCCACGAGTGCTGAGGTCCGAACGCTTTCTTTCCAGGGACTGGGCGGATGCCTGGGGCCTGTGCCCGGGGCTGGGGGACGCCCCCTCGGTTCTGGAATCAGGAAGTCTCGGGGCTGCTTCTCCAACGGTTCAGTCCATGTGCACTCTATGACTTAGGTTGCCTTTCCTTCTCCCGCCCAGCAGCATGTGGGCCATCAGGACGGGCATGCGGGGTCCCCACCGGTGTCTCCAGGCCTCGGCCCTGGTTGTGAAGGGCGTCAGGGTGCCGTGAGGGTCACAGCCCTGGCGTCCCCTCGGCTGGCCTTCCCCCTCTCTGAGAACTCGCTCAGCATGGAGCTCGCGCTCAGATTTGACTTCCCTCCACCTGGCGCTGTGAGTGCAAAGGGAACAGAAATGCGGGACAGTCAGGCCGCTCCCTGTCCCCCCCCCCCCCCCGCCAATGGTCTTGGCTCCACACCCTGGGCCTGGGTGGCAGGGGAGGCCTTTGGGGACGGCCCCTTCAGGAGCACTCTCAGCGGGCGGTGTCTCCGGCCAGCACCCCGGGGCAGGGGTAAAGGCGCCCAGTCCAGGCACGGAGTGGGTCGGTGCCCCCAGCTCTGGTGGCTGAGCTCCATGCAGGGACAGACCAAGGACAGTCTCATGTCAAAAGTCCCCCACCCCTGCCCATGGCTTCCCTGGGAGAGTGACCCTGCCTTCCCTGTCATCCAGGCTGATGCTGTCCCTGTCCTCTGGGAGCGGGCAGGACGGTCAGCAGCACGCGGGCACTGGGAGCATGAAGGCTGCTCAGAGCATGGCCAGTGCCCCCCGTGGAATGTCTGTCCCGCGAGTCCTGCTGTACTGTTCCGTATGTACGACGGGCTAACCCGGACTCTGCCTGGTCTCACCTCAGCCACAGTCTGAGTCGGCCGGGCCTGCAAACAGGTGCCGATCACTGGGTCTTGGGACCCCGCCCCAGGGCCCCTTCCCACTCCTGCGGCTGCTAACTCTGGGCCCCAGATGGCGTTCGCGGTTGAGAGCCTCAGACCGTCTACACCAGCCATGCCCGGATAGTCTCTACTGTGGGGAGTGGGACCCCCAGGTTGGGAGGGACAATGTGCTTGGGACACAGGGCAGCCTGCATTTCGAAGGACCACTGAGGCTGCCGACAGGCCTTTGCTGAGAAGCGGAGACTGACCGCTGGCTTCACGAAGGATGCTTTTTCCTTAGTGTGGTTGTAACCAGAGACGCTCTAAGGATATGGGGGCTTTAAAGCAGCTCTAGTCCTGGGGTCCCCAGTCCCTGAGTCTCCCATACTACAGACTCGGGTCCCCTACAGTACAGCTTGGGGTCCCCTACAATACTGTCTTGGGGTCCCCATGTCCCTGGGGTAGAATGAGTCCCTGTGTCCCCACGGTCCCCGGGTGCACCTCTCGGTCTCCGTGACTGCGGTTAGACCTTGGGGGTCTCTGCAGGAAGGGCTGCTGGGGGCCTGGGGTTTTCCTTTCTTTCCAAGCCTCCAGGTCTGGGGTAAGGGGGGATGTGGGTCGGGGAGCGTGGGCTTTCCTGTGTCGAGAAGGCAGAAAACCTGGAGACATTTCAAAGCCTTTTAGCCGCGATATGGTGAGCCCCTGATTTTGAGCGTGCTTGGTCCGGGTTCACGCACACTCGGCGTGTCATGGAACACTGTATCACGACGTGTCCTCTAGACGCTTTCAGAATAACTCTAGACTTTGCTTTTGAAACCAGGGGTCCGAGCTGCGTGAGGAGACGAAGCTTCCATCTCCCACTGCCGGGCTTCAGAAGGCGAATCCGTTTCGCTTCTTGTACTTGCTCGGGTCGCCTTTGCCATCCGAGCTGAATTAACTTGTAAGATCCGACGCGTCCCTCCGAGTGTCCGGTCACACTGAGGCCAAGCCTGTTAGCGTGTGGGTTAGAGGGGACACATGTGACACATTTCACAGGCCCCTATGGTATTGACTGAGATCCCTAATATGTCGTACCTTTGTCTGAAAGATGCTATTCCTCTTGTTATGTTTCTTTCTCTCAGGAAGGCCCACGAATCAGAGACGACAGAGCAGAACGCCTCGTGTCCCGGCCGCACCCAGTGCTGGGGTGCTTGCTGGGGCCCCCCCTTCTGGGGAAGCCCCCGTCCTGGGGAGCCTGTGTGGCCAGTCATGCCCGGGTCATGAGTGCATCCCCTCTGTCCTCCCTACAGCAGATGACACTGCCCGTCAGCACGACCCAGTCTAACGGGGTCCGCAGAGTGTGTGGAGGGGGAGAGGTGGGACGACCAGCAAAGGGATGGATGTTCATCACAGAGCCGGTTCCCCGGGCCCCACGACTGAACAGGAGGGAGCTTTTCCGACGAGGGAGTGAGGTCTCGGCGACAGGACGGGACAGTTCAACGCCTGTGGAGCGCGTCCCAGAGATCCAGCACCTCTTCGGCCGTACGTAGAAATGCCGACCCAGCATGGGATTCAGTTTGCTGGGTTTTCCCTGGGATGAGAGAGCGTCCAAAGGCTGGCTTCATCAGGCGTTAAGAAAGCTTGTATTTTTGCGGCAGCAGCTGGTGTCCGTCCCCCAAAAAGCAGAAGCTACAGGGAATGAGAACAAGCTTGGAGCCGGTGTTCCCGTCCCACGTCCTCCTGGGCCTCCCCGGAGGAAACCATTTCTCCCGACCCTTTTGAAGGAGCCGTGCCTAGTGATTCTCGGCATCGTACCGAGACAGATCGCTCTCCCAGCCGACACACTAGGCCTTTCCGACGCCCGCTGCCTCATCCAAATCTGCCCGCGTGGACCAGGACGGGGGACGGTGCCTGCCGGGCGCTCGGGCCGAGGCTCACACAGGGCGCCCCCCCCCCCCCCCCCCGGTTCTTACTGTTGATGGGCTCGGAAGGACGAGGCAGCGGCCTCTGAAGCCTTGTCAGTGTCTTGGACTCAACACCCGAAACCTTATTTGTCGTGGAGGATAAACCGTCTTGCGAGCTTTCCTTACGTTTGGTGTAGAAGCGATGACTTTCCGGGAGCTGCGTGCACCCGCGGACCTGGGCTGAGGGCGCCGGACGGCGGGCGGTAACCGCTGCCCGTTCCCAGACGACAGGCGAGTGGTCCGCTAGCAGCTCTCTCCCACGCTCCCGGCTCCCGGGGCCGCGCCCACGCCGGGGCCCCTTCTCTTCGAGCCCTCCTGCGGGCGGCCCACCTGCCCGTCCCCCGTGGGTGGGTCACGCGTGCGAGTCGGCCCGCCTTTCTGAGGCTCCGTCTCCGAAACGCAGCCTCTGATCTGTTCTTCTGTCCGAAGTTTTAAAATCCTGCCTTGGAAGTTACAGGTGAGGCTTCGGGCCCAGGGTGAGCTGGTGTGGAAGGAAGCGGGGGAGAGAAACACACGTGGATGGACGTGAGGGCTCGAGTCATCGGCGCCGAGCCCTCCCGGAGGCTCACTACGGAAGCGATCACGTCCGGGGGACGTTTCTCTGAAAACATCCAGCGTTTGGCTTCCCAGAGCTTGTTTCGTGAATGTCGTGGGCAGGTCCCGGGTGTAGCCATGCACAGCTGTCGGCCACCAGAGTCGCCCCTGGCCCTTGGAGGAATGGCCCAGACACCAGCGCCTCCGCGGCCAAGCCCTGGGTCCCCGCCACCCCCCCAGCCTGGGCCCAGTCTTTCCTGGCCTCTTGTCCCGGATGCTCTCCCGGCCCCAGGGGTGTTTCTTCTTGAAGAGGGACATGCAGTGCTGCTTGCTCCCTGGCCCCAGGTCAGCGACCACGGGGAGGAGGACAGCCCCGTGTCTTCTGCCCTGAGGCCCGAGGAACACAGACGGGCGTCCGAATCCTGGCCTTCCCGCACGGCTCGCCCGGGAGGGCTCCCAGGACAGACGGTGCCAGGCCATGACTCGGCGTGGGTGGGAAGGGAGCACGGGGACAGGGAGGTCACTGTAGGGAGGGACCTCGATGAAATCCTCTTCCCAGCTGCAGCCTGCACCCACAGGGGAGGACGGGACTGGGTGGCGGGTAGACACGCGTCATCCCTGGCCCACCGCCTTTGGTTCCCATCCTCTGTTTGCTTAGACACAGCCTCCCTGGAAACACATGCATAAGGGGGTCAGGCAGCGTGCGGACGGTGACCTTGGACCCAAGGGCTTGGGCTAATGGACTCAGGGAGGGCCTCAGGGGCGTACCCACTGTGGCCTTCCTGCCAGAGGCCCTTAGAGACAGACTCGTGGATAGACACACAGACAGAGATGATAACTGCCTTCAGGCTTGTTTTCCTCACGTTTATTTCCTTCTTGTTCTTAGTTATGATGTGTAAATTCATCCCGAACTCATTTCTACTTATCATATCCTTGATTTCGGTGCATCTGGTCCATCAGCAAGTGTCTTTCCCTGTTTGCACATCAAAATCGCCACAGCCTGCAAACTAGTGGGGCTAGCCTCCAGCAAGCTGGTCCGTGGGCGCTGAGCTCGGGCTCACGATGTGTGCGGTGCAGGGTGGGCCCAGCCCGGATGCTGTGACGGCCGATGGCCCCTCTGCTCCAGTCCGTGGCCATGGCCGTGGCTGTTGCCACGCCCTGCCCTCCGTGCCTCTTCTGTGGAGGTGGACGGCTGGATGGTGGATCTCCGAGATCCTGGGTCCCAGAGCATGACCCCCGGCATGGTGTGGCCAGGACTCAAACGCGGACAAAGCAGGATGTCACCCCACAAAGTCCTTGTTACAAGTGGGAGAACTTTCTCAGAGGAACTAGGGGGCAAGGACACATTTGAAAATGCATTTTACTTTGATTTTTCACTCCCCGTTTCTGGAAACTGGAAACCTCAGGTCATGAGCAGAAGGTGGGATGTCGAAAGCCAAGGGAAGCTCCGTCTCTGCAAATGCTCTTCCCACGAGTGGCTTCTTGCACACGAGCATGGCCGCGCGGCAGACAACACGCACTGAGCGCACGAAGGCAGCACCGATGACGGGACGGCGACTTGTTCCTGGGAGTCCCTGGGCGGGACGTGGGCTCCATCCCGGCACAGGCGTCCTGCTTCCGCGAGCGCAGAACGCAATCACCGTGCCGTGGCTTCAGTGCCGGGACCTCTGGGTGACTCTGCGCCCTGGGAAGGGCCGCTGTCAGAGGGTGCTGGCCTGCGGGACATCCCGAAACGTGTGAGACGGCCCTCCCCAGCAGAGAACCATCCAGCCCCAGAGCGCGTCTGTGCCAAAGCTGAGACACGTGGCCCTGAATATGGTCAGGTTCTTGCAAGAGGCAGAATAAGCAAACGCGTGTTTCTGCTCCAAACACATGGGACTTCTGGGGGCAAACACTTTATACATTTAAATATAGAGCAAAGATCTTAGGAAAATGTGAATGTGTGGGAAGAATGAAAAGAAGGAAGGAAGGAAAGGAAAGAAATCTTTAAAAGAAGAGAGAAAGGGAGGGAGCAAGAGGGAGGGAGAGATCCCTAGAACGGAAACATAGACCAGTCACAGACTTCGTCAGGAAAGCCATATTTCATTACGGCTAAGAAGCGTTATTGTTTTACACAATTGTAAGATGCTTCTGACTCAAAGACATGTTCACCTGTAAGGTGAGATGAAGGACTGTGGCCACGGAGCCCGGGAGGCCGGGAGATGGTGGCCAGGGTCTCAGGGACACTGACGTCCACCCAGGGATCTTCCCAGGCAAGGCGCCATTTCAGGATGGCCACGAAATAGAGATCATTGCAGGCACAGAACGCGACCACGAGCCCTCCCTGGAAGAACTTGTAAAAGTTTTTCTTTAGGAAGAAGAAAAATAAAACCAAAGGAGAAGAAAAGAGAGTCGCAGAAGCTGTCACAGCGGCTCCAGAGACGACCGCGAAGGACACAGCGGCCATCGGGACCCCCGACGGAGGCGGTTTCAGCAGGTGGAGCTACAAAGGGGCGAAGCAGGTCGCCGATGGGACAAGTGCCCAGAGCGAGAGTGTTCTCTGGTCCCTGAGCACGGGGGTGGGGAGAGAGCGGGCGGTAAACTAGACTCCGTCTGTGTGCCCGAGTGCAGAGCAAGCACTGAAATGGGAGAATTGTAATTCAACATTGATACTGTCCAGCTGGGACACAGAACGGAAGGGGATTTCGAAAAGAACAGTCACACTACCACGGGCTGACGTGAAGAGGAGGAACGGTCACGAACAGGCATAAGACACCGGAGACAACCGCCGGCACACTCGGTCAGAGTGAGCGAGTCTCAGTGCCCACCGCGCTGCGAGGACGGGACCCCACAGTGACGGCACCGTCGGAGACGGGGCAGGGAGGGATGTTTCCCGGAGGACAGCATGAAGCACGATGGGCTCGTGACGCCGGGACTGGCCGCACAGAGCGTGCACAACGGGGTGTCACCGGGCGCGCAAGTCCTCGCGAGTGAGGCCGCGGAGAGCCACCCCCAGGAAGGGGAAGCGTTCCTACAGCGCGGACGGCGAGACCAGATGGTCCTCAGCCGCCCACGGCAGCCACAACCTCGCACGGTGGGCGGCAAAGCCGGTCTGCCCGCGGCCTGCTGTCGCGGCTCTGCGGGGCTCGGGCTGTCGGCCGGGCACAGAGACTCGGAGGCCTTACCTCCTCGCCGACACCGGTGAGCCCTGCCGGCGACAAGCCCCCAAATCCACCCGAGAGGCCCCGAGGAATCCGGACAAATGGAAAGCACGAGGAGCAGAACCCAAAGCTCTGCCTGCTCGTAGTCCAGATCCTTGTCCTCCCAGTGAGCCGGCCACGGACTACGCAGACACGACCCCTCTGCGTGGAAGTTGGTACAGACCTAGCTCGCTCGCAGGCTCAACGAGGGCGGATGCCGGAGACGGCAGACGTTACACACACAGAGCCCGGCAGACCCGGGCTGGAGAGCTTCACCAGCTCCGTCGTGTGGCTCAGAGCCATGGCTGACCCCAAGGACACGAGGGGACGAGGGGACGGGGATAACAGACCTGAGGGCAGACCTGGAGGAAGTGGGGTAAGAGGGAGCATCGGGAGCACAGGGCTTTGGAAAGCGGAATCCTATTAGCCTAGTCCCTGCACACCGGCCAGAGGACAGAATTACAGAGAACAACCATATCTGGTAATACAGTTAAGCAATATGGCTGCACTTCCAGCAAGGCTGGCCGGGATAAAAGCCGGGAGAGCGGGAATGAACTGTCACCCAGAGGCAACAAGGCAACCACATACCCGGCAATTAGATTTCAAGCTTAGGGGGGATCACGAGCAGATGCATGGCACTGAGTTTTAAAGCTCAGAGGAGAAGGAAAATGTCTCAGCCGAATACAGATGGTCAAGATGGTTCAGAAAGATACGGAAATGTGATGAGTCTTACAAGCATTACGGAGAAAGAATTAATGTTCACAATCCACAAAACCCCCCACGCCGGATGGTTATATGGTAGGATCTGTACTGAACCCTGACTGAACGGGGGTCCCTGACTCTCACGCTGTGTCATCCGAGTCTAACCCGGGGAAGTCCGCACGGCACCTTCGATCAGCGGGCAGAGCTCTGGTAAGAAAGCCAGATGTGCCCCGTTGAAGAAGAGAATTTTGTAGTCCAATCTCTCTCTTCTGAACATAGGACATAACCCTGCATGGAAAGTTAGCAAGCTCATTCCAGCAACGCATTAAGGAAATCATAAGAATTTCATGTCTGAGCTTTGCAGAACCCCCGATCTGCGTGGTGGTGGGAATGAGGGCCGAGACACAGGATCTGGAGGGTCACGAGCTGACTTGGGTTAAAACAGTGTGAAGGGCGTTTCAGAAGTTTTGTGCCTCGAAATTGCCACAATAAAATGAGCTAACGTGTGAACTTTAATAAGCTTCATCACCGATGTTGTCCCTGCCACGAACGTGTGCTTGGTTTAGCAATGAACATGTTACCATTGTGACTTGTTGCATTCACAGATTAAATCAGGGAAAAACGAGGATCTCCACAAATATTGAGATTTCACACCACTTTGCAGCAGTGTGAGACTAAGACATTTTCTTAACCTAAAGACACCGTTTGTGCGTCTGAGCCCGGCAGCTCCGGACCCCAGGCTCCCACAACCTCCCTCCTGGGTGCTTTGCTAGCGCGGCTCACAGAACTCGGAGAAGCCGCCGGCCCTGGCGGCACGCGGGACTCAGGATCAGCCCCGCGGGAGACACGCGTGCGGCAGGAACGAGGACGGGGTGTCCTCGCCCCCCGCCCTGCGTCTCTCTCCCCGGATCCCCACGTGCTCCCAGACCAGAGGCTCTCCCGACCCCACACTCGCGGGTTTGCGCGGAGGCTGCGTCGGGGCCTGACGGTCGAATCCTTCTCCGGGTGGAAGCCAACCTCCAGCCCCGCGTCCCCAGGGTCAGAGGGTGGGACGGAAGTGTCCGCGCCTCTACTCACCGGATTGGTTCCCTGACAACCCCCTCCCCGGCTCCCCAAAAGTCTCCTCGTTACCACAAGGGATGAGCCTGGCACCTTCAGCATTTAGGAAATTCCAAGGGTTTTAGGAGCTTTGTGCAGGAAGTGGGAAGGGGGCCTCACCTGGCAAAGTGGGGTTTCTGTTTTCAGAGGAAGTTAAGGTTCCTAGTCAGCCACCCGAGATGAGGAGATTATCCCGGATTATCAGCTGGGCCACGGTCATCATAAGGCTGCACATGGGTGGGAGAAGGGGTCCAAGAGAAAAACACAGAGAAGTGCAGAGAGAATGACTCAGCCAGACGGTGCTGGCTCTGTGCACAGAGGAGAGGTCTGAAGCAGGGACTGCCGGCAGCCTGGGAAGCCGGAAAGCCAGGGGACAGTCCTCCCCTGCAGCCACGGGAAGGAGCCAGCCTGCTGAACCCCACACTGAGCCCAGTGAGACCCATGCTGGACGCCAGCCTTCCAGATGGTAAGACGATCACTTTGTGGAGACTCCCGCAGCCACTGGACGAAGGTCATGGCCCACTTGGGAGAGACTCGATGATGTCTGTAGAGAGGAGCTCTTTCCCACCTGGACAGGAGGACGGAAAGCTGCTTGGGGGGCTCTGGCCCACTGGATGGCCCACTGTCATGACTCAATGCCCATGGTTCTGGGCGTGGGGAGAGGTCCGAGCAGTCTGGGCCTGGTCAGCAGGGAGCAGGGGCAGCACTGGGCTCCGGGCCGCAGCTGGGGGGTGGAGCGGTGTGCTCCTTATGTGTCTAGAAGGCCCTGAGTTTTGCGCAGTGCTCTCCACAGTGACTGTCTCCCGTCTCAGCGTCAGCGAGAGTAGGAGGGAAATGCTGCAAGGGTTGACCTGTGCAAGAGCTGGACGGTGAGCGCGCCAGGGACTGGTGGCAGACTTTTGCATGTTTTGCAGGTTTGAAACACTTCCAAATTTAAAGTGTTTTTAAATGAGAAAAAGGCAATGAACCAACAGGAACCAAGAGATCCAGTACACGCGCCTGGAGCCCAACACTCAGACTTGGGTGGTAGCTTGGGGTCTGATCCTGACACCCGCTGGGTTTCTAAGCAGCGGGGGGAAAGCTCCAGGAGCCAGCTCGAGCTGAAGTCCGCTGGGGAGGGCGGAGGCCGGGGCAGGCCTCACGCTGGGGGCCGCGCTCTGCGGGGAGGATCCAGCCCCAGACCGAGCTGCTGCTGGCATGAGAGCCTCCGCTCACTCGGGAGCCCCAGGGCGGCCGTGGGGCAGCTGCTGCCAGTGCGGAGCTGGGGGCTCAGAGCCGGACGTGCAGTCCCGAGGCCCATCCTCGCCGCAGGCCATCCCGGCACTGGCCGGTTCATTGTCCTGGGGTGCCTTGTGCTCTCAAATACGGAACAGAGACGAGCGTCCCTTTCTGACCTCACAGAATCGTCCTGCGTGTCAGAAGATTTAAGATGTGCTGAGTGAACAGTAACCATTAATCAGCGATACCTGTTAAAAATAAATAGTAGATAATAAGTGTCAGCCGTTGCCGGCTACGCCGTAAACCCCAGAGCTAACTAATGCCTCTCTGGTCCCAGAGAGTGACGTCCTCTCCACTAAAGGCCTCGTACAACCCTCTGATAAATGATCCCGTCCCCGAAATCACGTGTTGAAGTGCAGTCTTCGCGTTAAATGGGTTTCTGACGTCGTGTCAGGTGGCTCAGCCGCGTGGCTGGTGTGGACGGCCGTGGCCCGCGTGTGCTGGAGGCGTGTGCGCCGAGGAGGGGCGCCGCCTCGCTGTGCTCCAGCGGGCCTCGCACGCACACCCAGCCGCGCTCCTCACGCACCGGTGTAGGGACAGACCTGCGGACCTGCCCGAGCCCAGGTCCTACAGCGCCCACTGCTTCAAATAGTTGAACTTTGGCAAATTAAGAAGGTATTTGACAGGAAATACACAAATATAAGTACAATTTAAGTGACGTTCAACCACCCCACGTCGGACCTCTCCCGCTGCGGACTTGAGCAAAGGCGGAGACTGATCGTCCCAGATGCGGGGGACCTGGGAGGCCCCGTGAACTGGCCCCACCCACGGTCACCCACAGACGTGCCAGGGCAGCTCCGAGAGGCGCTGTGTCCGGGCTCTGACGTCTTACGTGTCCCGAAGACCGTATCTGATGGTTTTACTGTAGCTTGTGTCCACGCGAGACACAGACCTGCCACCGAAGGACGTCCCCACGGCGCCAACCTGAGTCAAAGCCGGGCCAGCTCCCAGGCTGTTAGGAGGGCGCGGGGGCCTCCGTGGCGGGGGCCATGGCTTCCAGCTGCAGGGCCCAGTGGGCCGGAGCTTGTCCTCTGGCCCGCGCTGCCAGGGCGGCTGTCAGGCGAGATTTCCCAGGCTGACACCCCGGGAGCGCCAGGCTTTCGGAGAACTGCTGACCGTCTGTGTCCTCCTCCTGGAAGATGGACCCAGACCTGCTCCCGTGAAGATGGAAATCCTGGTGGCCGCGGACGATCAGCCTGAGCTCCTGGTACTTATCAGGCAAGATTAGTGGAGCAGAGCCGAGCATCACGGAGGGGTAGCGGTGACTCTGTTCCTGCAGGACTCTGCCAGATTCATCGGGATCAGCAGAAAGGAGGGCCTTTCGCGGAGCTCCAGCATGCATGGGCTTCGTGGGCTCCCCACCCGCTGGCCACACAGGTCCACGCGGCTGCTCGTCCGGATGTCACAGCAGACGCCGCCTGTCCCCCTCCTTCCCTCTTCAGCAGGAGTGACCATCTGCGCCGGCCCGCTCTGGGATGAGCCGGGGGCGGGGGATGCCGAGATGGTGGCCGCGATGGGCGTGACGGCTGTCCCAAGTACGGGCCACGACCACCACGTCCCGTCACCCTGGGGGAAGCGTGTGGCAGGGACCGACATCTGACATGGACTGTGTGGCCCCGTATGGGACAGGAGGTGGAGATGGGGAAGCAGTCGAGGAAGGCGAGGCCAAAGGTCACTGACATGAGTGGTTTGTGGTGAATTCTATCCTTCGGTTAGGAGGTCTCGGCTGTAAGAAACGTTAAGAATGGCGAGAAGATGGGATAGAAAAACATGAAAGGATAAAAGAATCTTAAAATCCTCTTTCTGCGGAATCCTCTTTCTGGGAGGACGGACACGCTCCGGCTTCAGCAGAATTCAGAGCTGTCCCTGCGGATGGGTGAGTGACGTTGGACGTGGCCCGGGTCTCCTTTGCTCTGTGTCGCTGCTGTGTGGCGCCTTCTGCAGGAGACGAGGGCTCCCAGCCACAGACCCGCCACCCGATGCGCGTCTCGTCACGCACGTGACTCCCCACGACGCCTCCTCCCTGGGCGCTGGCCCCACCGACGCCTCTGGCGGGGGGCTTCCGCCTCCTCGAGGGCCCCTTCTTGGCCCCAGGTCACTGCAGTCCGATAAGGGCCCTTCTGGACGTGAACTTCATGTTCTCTGCTGCTCCAGACCGACTGGCCGTACACGGGGGCGGGGGCACGGCCTTGCGTCCGGATGGAGCTGTGTCCCATGGCCTGCAGCGGCCAGCCAGGAACCGGCCCAGGAGGCCAGCTGCGTCGTCAGACCACAGGAAGTCGAGGTGCTGTCTGCAATGACTGCTCGGGAGGCCGGACAGTCGTTTCTGGAACGATCCACCCTGTATGGCAGCTGCCTGGGTTCTGTCCCTGCTGCCCCTCAGAGCCAGCCGGAGAAGCCCACAGGGGCTCCCCATCCCAGTCACAGGGGAGCCTCTTTCTTGCTGGTTTCTGCAGGTCTGCAGCCTCCCTGCTGAGCCCCTTCTGCACTGGGGACTCCCCACTGCCCTGCCCACCCTGGGTCTCTGCCCCAGGACCCCCTTCTGCGGCCGCGCTGAGGGACCGGCCTCTGCATTCTCACGGGCTGGTGCCTTCCTTTCCCTGCCTCAGGGTCCTCTCTGCATGCTGGGCCACCTGAACGTCCCCACGGTCCTGCCCGCCTCTCTCTCTCCTGCGCCATCTCTCTGCTCTGCCTCCTGTCCGCTCCACACTGCCCAGCCCCAGCAGCCCCGGGAAGCCCGCGAGAGCACCGGCCCTTCGACCATCCCCTCGTTTGTCCCCCTGAGTCCTCCTTCGGTCACACCCGTTTCCCCCAGCGAGAGACACAGCTCCCAGAGTAATCCTTCCCTCCCCTCGCAGAGTAGCCTGCACAGGTCCTGTATACAGTAGGTGCTCCGTAAATGCGCTTGGCCGGCTGACTGAAGACTCAGACTCTGGTCCCCGCTAGCCTCCTGATCCTTAGGGAAATGCGGGTGCGTCAGTGTCTGCAGGGCTTTCCACCTTAGCTTGACCTTGATCCTTGGAACCTGGTTCATTCTTTTCGGTTTTGTCTAAAGTATGTGTATTTTAATCATGCTCGAATTTACAAATGATTCCTAATGATCCAAAATTGTCCTTTTTAAGAAATGCTTTAGGGAAAGTGAAATAGCTCTTCTGTCTTCAAATGCTCCCCTGCGCCCCCCATGAGGCCCCCGGGTGCTGCAGGCCGTGCCCTCTGCAGGGGGTGGGGGTGTCCCTCCGGCTTCACGGCGGCTCCCTGAGCAGTTCGGACCACATCTGCTGGAAGCAGACAATCCCCAGCGGGTGGGTGGTTTGCTGCAGCGTGCCTGGGTATGCTCACGCCCCCGACGGAGCCCTGGGCCACCTGTGTCCCCGAGAGCCCTTCCCCGAATTTGTGGAGACTCCTCGGGAACGTAGGCTGGTGGGTCCGGGGCTCGCTCTGGCTCCTTATCACTGATGGCCAGAATTGTGACTCTTCTCAGGTGTTGCCCCAGAGCACCCCGTGCCCTGCTTCCTGCCCATGGCAGAGCCCGTCCTGGGTGGTGCCTGGGGGATGCTGCAGAAGGGCCGGGCACCCTGCAGGCTCCTCGGCCTGGAAGGAGGCGCCTGCTCTGCCCTCTCCCTGCCCGGAGCTGTCTCCCGACCCCCCCGCTGGGGGCCGCTCCGCAGACAGGCCCCCGGTGTGGTGAGCCCACCGCCCAGGCCCTGTCCAACACCATGGGTTCAGTCCTCAAGCCGAACCCTAAGGGATGAGAAGGAGGCAGACCAGGGAGGTCACGAAGACAGCTGGGCCTCGTAGCCGCTAACCCTGCGGCAGGGTTGTGTTCTGGGGAGGCCAAGGCCCCTGGGCCCCAGATGGACGAAGCTCCGAGAATTCGGTCTCATCCCTCCAAACCCGCCCGAGAGTAAACGCGAGCACGAGCCGGTCCGGTTGCAAGCGGGTCCCTTGCGGCCTCGGGCAGGCTGACCTGTGTGTCTGCGTCTCCACAGGACCGAGGGAGGGACAGAGACTGAGAGACAGGGGAGGGGAGGGGAGCAGGGCTAGAGAGAGACGGATCTGTGGTCGTGAGGACCCTCTGTGCTACTGAGGCCACGGCTACGGGGTGTCTGGAGTCCGTTAGGACGAGATGGTCACCGGCAGCGGGAGAGACAAAGCTGACCACTGGTCAGCACCAAATCAGCAGTTTTTGCTTCGTTATCGAGATCACAGGTTACCCTTCCTGATCACAGATCCCCTTCCTGCTTCCTCATAAAAACCCCTTCCTCTCCCACACGAGTGGGAGGTGTTTCTGGACGCTCTAGACCTGTGCTCCCCATGCAGCCCCCTGACACCCCAGATAAGGCCTTCATTCTTTTAAGTGTCGCCTGCTGTCTTGGGTCGACAGTCCCGGGGGCCCCGAACCCACGGCCTCCCCTTCAGCACGGAGTCCGGGTGTCCCAGCGGGAGACACGCGGCCCGGTGGTCCTGTCCCGGTGGTGCCAGGACGGGTGGGACCGCGGAGGTCAGGGGAGAAGTTTACAGTTGCTGACGAGCACATCTGAAGCCCCAACACATGCCAGGGATGACGTTGGGGAGCAGAGCGCGCCCCATGGACGGAAGCCCACGGCCGTCTCTCCAGAACGGCCTGCCTGGACGCCCGGGCACACCGCGGGGACAGGGAGGAACCCGGTCTCTGCACCTGCCCACCACGAACCCTGGAAAACCCGGGTCCCCATCCCCTCGTGTGCCACGCGGCCGAGAATCAGACCGCTGTCCGAAAGTGTCCTGGGTAACATCCTTTCCAGTAAAACCCATCAGAGGGGCCTGGAGGGAATCGCTGAAGCAGTTTCTGGAAAGCTTAGGAAGCCCCTCCCTCCTGCGTGTGAGCAGATTCCAGGAAGCACGGGTGGGAATTCCACCCGGCCCCGCGGAAGGCCCATTTCTGTCTGTTTGACATGGCTGTGCCCTCCAGGTCCTGCACAACTCAGCCTGCGCGCCCTGCCCCGTGTCACCTCCCCGACGGGCCGCCTCTCTGTTCTGAGATGCCAACTGCTTTTGAAACTGTCCCCCCAAACCAGCCACTGGCTACATGAGTGGCCGTAAATCTACAAATATTTTGGCTGGTTTTCTTGTGTTTTTTCCCTTCCCACATTCTGTCCAACTGTGCATTTAGCTCCAGGGAGGGGCTGAGGTCCCCCGGCACCCCAGGCTCCATGGTGTAGACGTCTCCCACTGGTTCTTTTGGCCCCAGGCCCAGGGAAGCCCTTCTCGGCAGCCAGAGGGGATTCGGGATAGAGCTGCTTCAGGATTAAAAATGTTGCTCTACTCAGCAGGCTGCTCCCTGAAAATCCCAGGAAAGTTGAAGGGCAGTTTCTTCAAAAAATAAACACCAAAAAAGGTTATTTTTTCAAAAACACTCTTTTTTAAGATTTTATTTAAGTCATCTCTCTACCCAACACGGGGCTCGAACTCACAACCCCAAGATCAAGAGTCACGCCGTCCACAGACTGAGCCGACGCTTTCATGCTCCGTTTGTATTGGAACTGGCCTTTTCCCACCTTTGGGAGGGGGGTGCCCAGGCGGGGGGCCAGGCTGGCCCGGAAGCCCACTTCGAGCCGCAGGAAGGAGCAGGCAGCTTGCGAGGAGATGGGCTGGTGATGGTTCCGGCGTAACCCGCGTGTCCGGGCTGGTGAGGGCTGACCGTGGGATTCACACCCCGATTTCTCCAGCACTGTCCTCCACCGGGCCCTCGGGGGGAACACTTTCTGGGAGTCATGGTTTAGAAGGACTGGGACGACCCCGGTGCCCAGCCACGCAGAACAGGGCCTGGGTATGGGACCCGGGGCTGCAGGTGCAGGAGGACCACCAGGACCCCAGGGCAGACACCTGGGAAGCCTGGATGGGACATCTGCCCAGGGAAGATGCTGACACGGGGCCATGGGGGGCAAGAGGGCGGCAGACCGCAGTCTCCACTGGGCGGGGAAACGCTCCCCAGAGCTGGTTCACGGGGTGGCCCAGGGGACCCACTTTGCTCCTTCTGAGCAACTTGGGAGAAAGTTGCTCAGAAGAAGGGAGAAACCTGCTGGACCCGCACCGCATGGCAGGCGGGCAGCCAGGGAAGTGAGCCTGGTTCTTAGCCAGGGCCTGCATGCTCATCCCTGCTCCGCAGAGGACAGCTTTCCCAGGGATGCCCTGTCCCTTGCGCGGCCGGCGAGGCTCTCAGCCGACTTCCATGAGCTTCACACCATGGTCATAACCCTGAGCGCCGCCGGCTGGAACCTTCGGATCTTTCTCTTCAGGGCCTTGGAGGCCTTGATGCGACACAGTTTGGGCATCGGAGGCAGGGGTGGCCTGCGGGCGCCTGGGGCCCTCGAGGGCTGCGGGGGACATGCCCGAGGCCAGGCCCCAACCTCTGAGTCACTGCCGCTGGACTCCCGGTCCCCAAAGCGGCTGGCGGTGTGGTCGCTGGCCCCGTCCTCGCTGGTCTCGGCCACCGTGGAGTGGAGCAGGGAGGCGCCCTTGGCCGACTGCTCAGAGCCCTCTGACTCACTCCTGACCCGGGCATCCTGGCAGGGCAGCCTGGGCCTGGCCCGGGCACACACCGGATGCGGGCCCCTGGCTCGGCTCACCGCTGGTCTGGGGGGCCCCAGGCTACCTGTGATCTCCACGGAGGACAGCCACCTCCGCTGCTTCTTCTGCACCTGCCCACCAGCCGCCGCTTCTAGGGGGAACAAGGCCTGTGCGGGGGCGCGGCGACCCTCCCGTTGGGTCACCAGCAGAGGCACCAGAAGGGGCACAGGGTAGAGTCTGGGCTCAGAGCAGGACCGGCTAGGCACTGCCCCTGCCAGCATGGACCTCCTTCTGGGACCCTGCCCCCACTCGGAGGGCAACAGGGGGGCTGCAAGGGCCCTCCCGGGGGACGGCTGCCTCCCAAACTGCAGGACCTTGTCATTAGCCCCTCTCTTGATCCTCACAGCCTTTGTCTTGGGGTGGCCTGTGTTCAGCCCCAGGAGGGAAGCTCCATGGTCAGCAAACGGGGGGTGGGCACAGAGGCCTGGGGCCAGCGCAAGGCTCTCCCTGTCCCCCTTCCTGGTGGGCAACAGGACCATGCCATCCTGGCAGCTGCAAGCTGGCTGCAGAGCCTGTAGGCGGGGAGATGGAGCTGGCCCACGCCCCAGCTGAGGGGAGCCCCGTGTGGTCTCCCCATGGGCGCAGCCACTCTGGGGTTTGGGTCCCTCCTCTGGAAGGCTGCTGGGGTGTGCTGTGCCTGTGAGGAGCCCAGGTCCCTGACGCTTGAGGCTGTCCCTGCCAGTGTCCCCTCTCTGAACCATCCCACCCATCCCTGCTCTCTCTCGGGGGCACACCCGCCTGTCCAGGCCACCTTCCCTCTCTGCTCTCTGGCCACCAAGCACAGGCAGGGATGGGGGCACCTCACGTCTTGGGGGTCCCTGCTCACCCACGTTGCCCCTCAGGGTGATCCCTCGGCCGCGCAGCCTCAGCAGCCTGTCTATATAGGCTGCAGCTGGGCCAGCCTCAAGGACAGGTCCGGTCCGGATGGCGCCCAGGGCCACCGGGCTGGGAAGGGACTCGCTGGGGGGCGAGTGGCCAGGACTCGGCAGGGCCTCCTTGTGGAGAGTGAAGAGCGGGCTCTGCAGAGCCACAGCATGCAGGGGACTGGGGTACGGGTACACCTCCCTGCCTCCCTTGGATACCAGGTCACACTGGTACTCGGGGTCCAGCACGGGGGCTGGGAGGTCCTTCCCGGGGCAGAGAACAGAAGTGGACTTGGGGTCTACACTGGCTTTCTGGAGCACCAGCTCAGGCGGCAGGACTCTTTCAAGATCACCTGGGAATGAGAAAAACGAGCAAACAGGTGAACTGGGGAGAGCCCAGGACGGCCCTGCACCTCCCGTGCAGCGTCACGACTGCGTGGTGCCCTGTGCAGGTGTGGGCGGGAGGCCGGCGGGAGCAGCAGCCCGTGCACACTGACGTCGGGACACGAGCCTGCAGAAAGGGCTCCCTTGCAGGCTCACTCCATCACCCGTTCCCGTCTCCCCCTCTGCCACAATGTGCGAGGTAAAGCCTGGACGCAAAATTAATCATTTTGGTGCCCTCATTCACCCGAGGTTGGGTCCCTCTGGGTGCCGTGTCTATTCCGATGACAGGTGTGTCAGGGTTCTAGAAGGACTTGTAAAATAACCTCCTGATGTGCACGTAAATCATAGACAAGAATGCTTTTTATCACAGCAGACTTGCTGCAATGAACAGCAGTATCTATCCCCAAACCAAAAATGCCTGGATTGGTACCTGTGGGGTTGGCACCAGCACCAAATATACATGGGGCTTCCCGGCTCTGAGCTCAGCGGCCGCCACCACCTGGGAGGGGGCCTCCCACCCTGCCTGGCTCTCTTTTACCTGTAGACACTGGCCTGGGCCGGGACATGCCCTCCTCTGTGGCCAGGGGTCTCCAGGCGGGCAGGGGCGCTCCATGCACGGTGATCTCGTCAGCCGACCGGGGCCGGCTATCCCCGGCATCGGGCCTGGCCGTGGGGTTGGGGGGCAGCAAAGTGCCCAGGGAGGAGTACACGTGGTCACTACACATGGATGTGCGGGATGCGGACAGGGAGCAGGAGCCGCCGTCACTCAGCTCGTAGAAGCCTAGATGGGGTGAGCGGAGGCAGTTAGTGACTTCGCGCAGCAGCCCCCTTCCTGCCCAAGTGCTCAGCAAGCGGGCGCTGGAGAAGTCATCCGGGGACTCCCCAGTTACTGTCCACTCGCCCCGTGAGCACAGTCCGTGGGAGCCCACCACCTGCTCGCTCGCCCCCCCACCCCGACTCAGGCCAGTGGCTTCCCTCTCCCTACGTGGCAAGGCGGCTGCAGTCTTCTCCCTCCTTCCCAGGTCCTGCAGCTGTCAGAGGAAGGACAGCACTCTGGGGTCTCCAGCCCACACCCTGCTTCATGCACTGTACACCCAGACCAGGCCGTGGTTTTGCAAATTTACAAAAAGACTGAGAAACAGCAGAGAGACAGCGCTGTCCACGGTCTCCTGGGTTTGCCGTGCGCAACAGGCTTCAGCCACGTGGGATGACCAGGAGGGTCGGAAGGGCTCCAGAGCCATCTCCTTGCAGCTCTAAACCAAGGGACACATGGGCAGCAGGGAAGGGACAGTGTCCTGCCCACCTTCTGTGACAAATTACCCAGAGTTGAGATTCTATAAACCTGCACACCATCGTCTCCTAAAACAGCTCCTTACCACGTCCCTGTTACTCCGACCTGAACAGAGCCTGGAACGTGTGTCAGCCCAGAGAGGGAGAGACACTCATGGAGGTTCGTGCATCAGAAGCAGGCCTTTCCCATCAAAAAGCTCCCCATAAACGCACACTTTGTGCACACGCCCCTCTTTCCAGAAGCACATTTAGGGAGGAGGAATTAAAGGGTGCATTGTTAGTGCTCCCCGGGAACAGGTTCTCCGGGCGGGGGCTGTGCTCACTGAGCTGGGCCTAAGAGCCTGGGAGGACCCCCCATCCCAGCGCTGGCCCCCGAGGTGTGGGGTCCCCCAGAGGGCAAGGGGGGCCTCTCCGCAGCAGCACTGCCCGCCGACACGAGGCCTACCTGAGCTGGGCCTGCTGTCGCCATCGGCCGCCCTGCTGCAAGGCCCGCTCACGTCCAGCTGTAGCTCACTGATCTGCCGGTCCAGTTGCTCCAAGTGGGTTTTCAGGCTGAGGTCCTGGCGTCGTAAGCGGTTCTGGGGGGAAAGCGTGGGACACAAAGCTGTCCAAGTGCAGAGAGCAAGCCTGATGCCCCGTGAGACGTCAGCACTGGGTGCAGGATGTGCACTCCAAACACCCGTGGGCTCCGGCTCCTCAACCCAGTAGCTCCTCTCTACTCCCCTGAGCCAAAGCTCCTGCCCTCTGGTCACCAGAGGAAAAGAGCCCCCACCCCCGCCGACCGGCTTCCTGGCCCCAATGGCAGACTTCTGGAAACGTCAGCAATTCTCCACGAGGTATGTCTTTCTAAGGAGACTGACAGAACCTCTGAGCTCAGGGTCAAAGGCGGCCCCTGCTCCTACACGTGGCCCAGATGACGTGCTCGGCTGCTGTTCTCCGAGGCTTATGTAAGAACCTACCTTCCCACGCTCATGTGCCTCGTCCTCCTGCTCAACAGGCCCTGCGTGGTCCTCGGACTTTTCCAGGCCATGGGAAAGTCCCCGAGAGACAAAGAGGCCCCCTTCTGCGTATCCCCCTCCACAGGTGTCGCCTCCAGGCCTTGGGGAACCCTCAGGGACGGGGCAGAGGCCCGGCAGGAGGGGACAGTGCCTGCCACTCAGTGCACCTGGAAATCTGCCCCAGGATCTTCTGGGTTTAGAGGTTCACATCTTGGCTCTGCTCTGAGGCTCTACCCTCTCCAGGCTCAGCGGCCCACGGCTTATTACAGCATTAGCCGCACGTATGTGTGTGATCATATACACGCATATGTACGCGCTTCTGACCAAAATGCGCATTTGCACACCCACGCGTGAATGGCAAACGCGCGGAACTAGCACGAGTGCTTCACAGATGCGGACCCCCTTCTCTCGTCGTCACACAGCACCGTTTCCAGGGCCTGCTGCATAAATGTCTTATTTTTATCAACAATCAAGTTTAAGGCAAATAATGAATGAATGTAATTATGTGGTTCACCCTGTTTAAGAAAATGACTGTGTTTCAAATTTAATATCTCAGGGGAGGAAGTCCCCTGAACCCCATAATTATCTCCGTAGTTTCAGCACCTGAGGCTGCGGTCCAGGAGGGAAGCAGGTGGCAGGAACTGCCGATTCTTCCGAGGGGTTTGCGTGGGCACAGCCTTCGGATCCAGCCCGAGAGAGGTGACGTGGGTGACAAGACCACAGCCTGACATAGTGCCCGGTGCATGCCAGGTCACTGTCCCCGGGCCACCGTCCCTGGGCCACCATCCCTGGGCCACCATGCCCAACTCCCCTTTGCTCCAGGACCGCATCCACGGCTCTGAGAGCGAACTCCACGTGTCACAGCAACAGAGTCTTACCGCTCTAAGCCTATCTGTGACCCTGTCACAGCCAAAACCAGTCCTGGATTTAATAAAAACTTTGTAATCCCTGAACCATGCAGTCCAGCCTGAACATGCGGCCTCTTGCTCTGAATATTTTTACCAAGGAAAACGTGACCACGTGAAGAGCCGCAGTAGAGAGAGCCGGGGGTGTGCAAAGATGGGCTTTGTGCCAACGCCCCTCCCCACAGAGAACACTAGAGTTTTCACTGCGAATGACTTTTCTTTCCCTGTCCTAAATAGGGCCACTGTGCCTTACTCTGTTGGGTCACAGCTCGGTGCTTCCAAAGCCATCTGACTGCTTCTGTTCCGCATCATGATGTTCTCGTCCTTCTGGAGGAGGAGGGCACCTCTGAGCCCAGTTCACTTCCTTCCTCCCTCTGATCTGAGCTGCTTTCCGAAAAAGAGGGTCCCCTCTGTGTCTGTGCTGAGACTGGCCACTCTGTGATTCACGCGTGTCCAGCCAGGCCTTTGGTGGGCGGTTCCCGAATGGCATCAAGAGGTCACAGACGCACAGGCTTGGGGGTGCACCGGCGATTTACTGTGTCCCCGGGACCTGCCAGCTCAGGCATGGGCTTCACTGTCTGGGATGACACCGTCCTTGCTAACCCTCCTCCTGTCCCTCATTTGGGGTTTTCATGTTTCTGCTTTTCATTTACTCCTTCTTGGCCTCTACCTTTGTGCTAAGAGCCCCAGTTCAGTCTGTGACCAGGAGAGAGCATGGGCCACTGAAGCCGGCCACAGAGAAATCTCTCCCCACATACTTCCTCTGCAGAGACGATGTCACCGGCACATGGGCACCTGGGGACCAGGACGGTGGCAGTCACGTGCACCCCCGTCAGAGCAGCCGGCAAGTTTGGGGTGCCCCTCGTCCCCACTTCCGTCCCCAGCATCCAGGCTCACTATCACGGCGGTGTACGGAGTCAGGATCCCCCCAACCTGTGTAGGGGGCCAAGGGGGAAGGCAGTGCACACCCACAGGTCCCCACAGGAGATGGGATTGCCTGAGCGTAAATGCAGATTCTGGGGATCCTGGTCACCCCTGGGACCACGCATCTGGACAAGCTTCCAGGGACGTAAAGGGTTCTTAGGAACGGACGAACACGAGAAGCTTGAGAAAGGCAATCTAGGGAACGCCGTTAAAAAGAGACTCGGCTTATCCTTTCTCTGCGATGTTTGCTTCCTGTCCCCTAAAAGAACCATGTGGTTTCCCCTTGTTTGTCCTCAGTTTCCATCCACAACTCAGCGTTCTGCTCTCCTCAAACCTTTACGGCAGAGCCAAAGGACAAAAAGGAAAACTACGCTCAAGTTCAGAACACACCCACGGCATCTAAAACACCTTCTCTCTCCTCAAAAGCTGAGCGTCTACACAGGAAACGGGACACAGGTCAAAGCCGCGGCTACCCCAGGCCCCTGTAGACCGCCAGACTGCATAAAAAGTCCACCGATCACCAGCAAAGGCCAGGGGCACAGATGGGCCGCGTGGGAACGGGATGGAGGCTTGGCACAGTCCTGGGGATGCCCTGCCCCCGCTGGTGACCTTGAGCCTGTCCATTCCCCGAGAGTTCAGGAAGCTAGCCGGCAGGCCCAGGAACCAGGAGCGCAGCTGACCTCCTGCTGACCCAGGCAGAGGCAGCCCGCCGGCTCTTGCTGTCCTTAATGCCAGGACCTGCCAGCAAAAAGCCGTCGTGGCGCAGTGCCACTCTTGGGACAAGTCAGGACTGGTGGAGCCAGCTCCTGGGAAATTCTTTGGGGTAAGACGTCATGGCGGGGTCCCCAGGGGCCTTCCTCACTCGCACCTCGGGGCACCTCTCCCAGTGCTGCTGGCAGCCCCCCTGCGGGAGGTGGAGCCTCTGGCCTGCCCTGGGGCATCGAAGGCCACGTGGGTGTCGCCGGGAACCTCACACCTGCGCAGTGGGGATGGCGGCCGCCTCTCAGGGATGACAGATCTCCCTGAAGTTATCAACGGATAAGCCCGGGACGGCCAGCGAGGAGCGGCTGCCCCGCTCGGGGTCACGGGGGGCATCGTTAGCTCGGGATCTCAAACAGGGAGGCAGTAAATTTGTCTCCCAGTAGAGCAACGGAATTTGCTCACCACACGCCTACTAAGGGCCTACTGCATGCTCCTTTCTGACTTCAGGCGCAGCCTGCTCCGGTCCGTGATACCTGCTAACTCTACTCAGCCCCAAGTGCGGTTCAGGTCCCCAGAAACGCTCCCGCTCATTGACTGGGGGACTCGAGCGCGACAAGGCCGACACGGCCGCGAGGGCAGATCCAAGCCCTTCCTGTCTTCAAACGCGAGCGCGGAAGCCCGGCCCGCCCACGAGGGGGAGTGGGGGGCCCTGAGTGCGCGGTGCTGCGGGTCTGCGGCCGCCCGGACAGGAGAGCCGCGGATCATACTCTCACCACGGCACTAGCACTACTCCTGTGCTTCTCCCTGCAAGAAAAGCATGCAAGTGTTAAGCCCTAGCTGATGTCACACAAATTCAGTTCTCTTTTGATCACATAATCCACGCCAAGAACAAAGTTTGAAGACAAAGTCTGCGTGTTCCTTCTGGTCCCCACATTAAAAATAAATTAAACAAAAAACCTGTTTGATCTCTCCAAAGGCTACTTGTAATTAGAGGCTGACGACTGGCAAGTCTGATTGGTGCATCACTTAAGTCGAGTTAGTCATCAGCTGTGCTCACGCCCGGCTGACGAGTTCAGGGCTGCATCTCAGCTGCTCCCCGCTCTCCCCAGAGCCAGGCATCTCTGCGGGCGGCC